>PVLC010005971.1:0-72431 GCA_004027655.1 Graphiurus murinus
AAAAAAAAAAAAAAAAAAAAAAAAAGAAAAATTAAGTACCTTGACCAAATCACACAGGTGGTAAGTGTTAGATTCCACTTTTCTTCCTGGCCCAACTTTCTTTTCTTTCCACTTTGCCATGCTGCCCCTCTATGCATATATACTCACAGTTTGCAGTCTACAGTAGAAGTTGATGAAACGATGTTAACACAAAGGTGTTTAAAGAACAAGAAAATTTTAAGAGACTTTTGGTTGAAGTGAAAGAACCCTGGGATCTTTGTTGCCAAAACTCTTTTATTCCCAGCTCCTGCTGCTACAGTGGCAACCAGTGTAGCCTCCTTTGTGTGGTTAATGAAGCGTGTGCTGCCCTCTCCTGGCGCAGAGAAAACACTGCATCATGCTTTGTGTGGATGCAGCGTGGTTCTGAAAACCAAGATGCAAACATTCCTTTTATTCTCCTGTGAATGTCAGAGGTTTGCGAATGATCTGGATTCTTTCTACTGTATTTTCTCCAAGAATAAAATTATGAGTTTGTGTTCTCTTCTTTGTTCATCTGCCCCTGTCATTCCTGGTAATGTGCTTGAGGTTTAGTGAAAGCATTTAGAAACATTAAGGCCATTTATACATAAATGTAAATCCAGAAGAATGGAAGTTGTCATATACGCCAGACTGAAGAATTTATTAGCCCTTGTTGTTTGCTCCTAATATTGCTCCAGATTACAGATGGCAGATGCATAAACTTTTGAATTCTTTCTCATGTATACAAAATGGACTGTTGATTCTCAATAGGCCAACTCATATTCAGCCACTAATTTATTCATTAAACAAAGATTTACTAAAATCTATCATGTGCCACCATTCTATTCACACAGTAGGTATAAATAAGAATAAGCTATATGACAACTAATTGGTGGAGATGGGCATGTGCAGAAATAATTGCCATGTGGTTTAAACAATACTATAATATTTGCAAAGTGCTGAGTAAGAAAGATTAATTTTTGTTTTGGTGTGAACAGAAAAGCTCCATAAAGGAGAGTGGAGTTACCTTTCAGGATGAGAAAGAGTTTATGTGATATGACAGAGAAAAAGGGAAGGGTATTTCAAATTGTGAAATGTTATGCTCAAACATGTGACTATAGAGAGATGCCAGAGCCAACCAGAGCACTCAGTCAGTATGCTGGCGGTGCAAGGTTAAATCTGGTATGACAAAGAGAACAAAGTTACAAAGAGCTCACAGCACTGCTCAGGGAATCTATATTATAGATTATGCAGATTACATATATAGAAAGAGGGTGAGGAACCATTGAAGGATGATATTTTAAATCCATAGTACATGTTCTGATCCTGTCTTCAACATAAACTGACTATTTTATAATATAGAATTTGACCACTTTAGGGGGAGACTGATCAATACAAGTCACATTTTACTCTAGAAAATGCATGTTCAATGTGATATTTTCTGAAATCATTTGATTGGTGACCAAATTAATTGGGTAACTACCAAATGTCACTTAATGCTGTATTATATAACCATATATTGGCTCTTCAACATTAAAGTGAATTAGATAATAAAGTATTTTGCAAATGCCTCTTGAATAAAATAAATTAAAAAGGCTTCCTCTTCTAATATCCACTGTTCCCCCCTCATCAAAAAATACAAATTTTCAGGTATACTTTGTTGATATATAACAGTTTTATGGCTATATTTTATTTATTTTGTAACAGCTTTGTTTAAAAATGAATTTTACTCTTTGTGTGATATAAACAATACTTTATATCAAATACTAAAAATGCAGAAAGGTGGTTTAAAATATTCCTTTACACTCAACTCCTAAAGACTCCCACTTTTACCTATGTGATATTTTTACAGTTCAGAAGGATAGTAGAGCCTTGCTGCTGTGGAAAAATGTACACATATCTCATCATTGTGAACTAATATGGTGTCAAATTACAGTAAATAAGTGATCTTGGAATTCAGATGAACCTTCCGTGACCATTGCAATTAATTATAATGGATGAACAACTAATAAAAGCTAAAGACAGTGCTACCTTTTACATTCCAGTATGACTATTACATTATTTTCTCAAAATTAATTAATTTTCTATTTATAGGTAACTGGTAAAGTTGCTATTGAAAGTCTGCCATGATATTACATACAACTAATGAGAACTTTAAAATTCATTTTATTTAAATTATTATTAGAAAATTTCCCAATTATGCAGCAATTTCTTACTGGGTGTGGGGACATGGGAGAAAGTAATATGAAGAAAAGCTTTTTATATTAATCAGAGAATTTACTTAAATTTTATTAGCTGTAGATTCCTGCTCAAGTCCTTTGATTCCAAATTTTTTCTTACTTTCAGACTCTCTGTACTTATCATATACATGACATACTTAAAAATCTATGAATCTATTATTTGAGAATGATATTAATTCCAAACTTAACTAGAGATAATTATAACCTATTCTTTTATATGCTGAAATCCAAACAAAGACAACTAAAATATGCCAAGATTTGTCTGCCTAAATTCCTTTGCGTTTTTCTCCTTAATCATCCATTAGCAATTCCAGATCCAATATTCTCTTGCTTTTCAAGTACAACTCTCCTGGCTGCAATACATATATTTGAGCAGCTGTCTGGGGAAGCCAATCTAGTAGTCAAATGGTTCTCCCATTTAGCAATTTGCTTACTGAAAGGCTAGTGTTTAAAATACCACCTTCCCACCAATAGGAGCTTACCTCTGTTTCTATAGCCGACCTGACACAGTGGGAACAAGTTCATAATTCATTTAAACACAGACACTAAGCTGGAAATTCAAATGTGAAGGACTACCAGGTGTCACCTGCTCCCAGCGATGGGTGGAGCTGTATTCATATTTTCAATAAAGCACATTTCTCCAACTGCATCCCTTGGTTAGAGTAATATATGCTGCTGCGTTTTCCATTCTGAGTTGGGTAAGCACGCGTGTTCTCTGAAATCAACTTATTCCTGAGACAGCTGAACAGTGCAGACTCTTCCAATAATTTTGGATGGTCTTGGTGGCTCTCTGAATGAAGTTGCAGACTCTCTGGGTGTTCATTTCTGATATGAATGACTAATTCAATTAGTCTTTTGTTCTTAGGGTATTTGCTATTTTCTTTGAGATGTTGGAGAGGCAAAAACTGGATATTCTGAGTAGCTGCTGTCTACCCCTCTCGATCCATTCTCCTCTAATCTCCACTCTGCTCTCTGCCCTCAGGGCTGACTTCTATGGTTTGCACCCATCAGCTGTGTTTCCATGTCCTCTGCCTTTCTGGTAGATTGGCCAGAAAAATGGAAGAAAACCCAGCTCTGGCATTTATCTCCCATCCAGTCCTTCTGCTAGGCCCTGGGGTGGCAGCGGCCGCATCCACATTGTAGGCCCTGGACCTCATGGTAGCCTTTCCCATGGCTAAAAGTCCCACATGGTTCTGGGAACTGCTCTCCTCCTTTCCCCTTTAGATTTTGGGATGGGAATGCCCTTCTGTAGCCAGGTTTCTCCTTCCTTGTTGGCTTCCCTCAATTCTGCTGACCCGTTGCAGACAGTCCTGTAGCGACACTCCCTAAGGTAACCAGGTCCAGCCCATTGTGTCCTCTCCTCTCCTTGAGTACAGGTAGGACCTGCGATTTGCTTCTAACCATAGCATATGGCAAAGATGATGGGATGTCACTCGTGGTGAGGTTGTATTATTTGAGACTCCGAAAAACTCAATAGCTGTACTCTGAGAGGCCTGTGGAGGGAGTTACATGGCAGAGAACTGTGTATGGTTGTGTTAGTCAGTGCTATCCAGAGAAACAGAACCGATCAGATGCAGTTATGGAGATGGACAAGTCTCAAGACCTGCAGTCAGCAACTGGAGACTCAGCAGAGCCGATGAATGTGCAATTCCAATCTGCCTGAAGGACTGAGGAGTTGATGGGTTAGTCCCAGTCTGAAGTCTGGCAGGCTTGAGACTAAGAAGGTCCAATGTTTAGGGTTTGAAAAATCAAACAAAAACCAATGTTCCAGAGTTGAGCATGGTAATCCCAGTACTTGGAAGGCTGAGACAGGAGGATCTTAGGTTCATGGCCAGCCTCAGCAACTTAGCATGGCCCCCTGGCTTTAATGCCATCCAGTAACACACATGCACGTGCTCGTGAGCGCATGTGCGTGCACACACACACACACACACACACACACACACACACACACTCCAGCTAAAATGCAGGAGAGTCAACCTTTTTGTATTATTCAAGACCTCAGCTGACTGAATGAGGCTCATCCACATGAGAAAGGCCCATCTGCTTTACTCAGTCGACTGAATCAATGTTAACTCATAAGGAAACCTCTGTAGACCTGATCAGAACAAGGCTTGACCAAGTATCTGGGCTCCCTGCAGCCCAGTGGAGTTCACACATAAATTTAACCATCACAGCTGGTCTCTGTGAAGAAACAGGGAACTCCAAGACCTCCCAAGAAAATGGGGACTCCAGACCTTCACTCATATGTAGATGACTTCTGCCAGTAATCTGAGGGTACTGGACAAAGAATTTGTACCCCATGGAGGCTGTGGTGAGATCATAGTCCCAACCAATATCTGGATTGCAAACTTGTGAGATCCTGAGAGAAATGGAGCCCAGCAAAGTTGCTCTAGACACCTGACCCTGAGAGACCATGAGATAGCACACTAGTATATTTTAAGCCATTAAGTTTGTGACAAATTGGAACGCAACAATAAAAAAAAAAGAATACTGGTTTCTTCATAAAGTACTCTTCTGAGAGAGACATTTGTTTCTTCCTGAAACCCTAAACATCCTGGTAGAACAGTATTTGGCAATAATTGTAAAAGCTTTGTGAGCCATAAACATCTTTCACCACATACTCTTCTCTCTCTCCCTTCCATTGGTTAAGATTGTAATGATCATCCTTAGATCATGGGTTGTGAGAAAATAGGTGATATGCTAGATCTGATGCATGAGCCATAATTCTCCAAGCCCTGGTTGGACAAACTTATGATATCCAGGAGATGAGTATTTAACATGGTTATTGTATTGATATCTTTATCCACAGCTGTATCTATATTCATCAAAACCCATTTCCTCAGTTTCCAGAGCACAAATCTTGGCAACATTCCCCAGTGTATATTGAAGTAGGTGTGGCCACATGTCTGAATCTTACTCAGTGAAATAAGGGTGAAAGGAGTGCACAGATAACCCTGGTGTGGTCATACAAATGTCTTGTACAGTTCTCCACACCTGTTGATTCTCTAACTGCAGGAAAAGCTTCCTGGATGGAAGTGATACAGTATTAAGAAGCCCCAAATCCTTGAGTCTCAGCATGGAAGGTTGCCAGCAGGACACTTGCATCTTGCATTGAACTGTTACATGAGTGAGAAACTTGTGTGTTAAGCCATCAAGATGGGGGAGTCTTTCTATATGTATCAGAGCTGAAGGCACCAAGGGGTATTTCATTCCATTTGCATTTTCAGAAGAGAATGCTCAGAGTTTGTTTTAGTCACATCAATGAGGGAAAGTTTCCTGATTTCATTTTGTGCAGGTGTAGTTTGTAGAAGACAGAAAGTAGGAAAGACATAGTGACATAGTCGGGTTAAATTATGACTCAATAATGCACACCAGATTAGTGGAAAGATCCACATTTGAAGATCCTCCATGTGTTGTTGTGCTTTCTTCTACTTCCTCCTCTTCCTCTTTCTTCCTCCCTCCTCCTCCTCTTCTTCTTCCTCCTCCTCTTCTTCTTCTAGGAAAAACTCTCCTCTCTATCAGAAGACTTCCTGGCTCTCTGGACACACCTGCTCTCCCCTTTCTCTTCTCCCTCTGTAGACATTGACTTCTAATGGCACACCTGCTATCTCAGGGTGCTCTTTTCCACAGGAATCCAGCCTTCACATTTCTAATATTGTCCGTATAACTAGCTTCTACTGAATGCAGATTAAGGATGCCCCTAGCTAGGTGTGGTGGCCCATGCCTCTAAAGCCTATAATCCCAGTATTTGTGGAGGCTAAACAGGAGGATTGCGGGTTTGAGGTCAGCCTCAGCAATTTAGTGAGACCCTCAGCAATCTAGAAAGATCCTGCTTCAAAGTTTTAAGAAGAATGGCTAGGGGTGTAGTTTGAAGGTAGAATGCCCCTGGGTTCAACTCTCAGTACCAAAATAATAATAATAATAATAATAATAATAATAATAATAATAATAATATGGACAAAATCTTTGAAGTAATTTAAATTCCATTATTTTAGACTCTTCAAAAAGTAGTTATTTAATAACAAAAAAATCAATTATTTTTTTGACCAATTCAATGGTAATACAGCAGTGGGTTTCTTTCTTGGATTTTTCTTTGCCCCGTGAAACAAAATGTCTTGATGATCTGTGGGTTTCTTCTTATGCCTTTGGGTGAGCTATTGACAACAACATTCTCAGGGGGTTTGTAATCAATAGGAATAGAGTAAAAAGGACACATTCTTTTTCCACGTGGGTTACTGCAGCATCCATCTTTTATAGTGAACTTCACCAGTATGGGTGACTGCCTTGAGCTATCACATTGTCTTTAGCATCCATCAGTTAAAGTATTCAATGAATTCAAATGCCAGGCATATTAAAGAACCATGTCTGGAACCTAGACTATTCAAATATGAGGCAATAGGAAGAGATGAAGGTTCCTTAAATAATTAATTACAAAGTTCATTGCTAAGGTAAGTCTCTCTCTCTCTCTCTCTCTCTCTCTCTCTCTCTCTCTCTCTCTCTCTCTCTGTCTCTCTCCCTCCCTCCCTCTCTCCCTTCCTTTTGCCCCCCAACCCCATTTCTCTCTCTCTCTCTCTCTCTCTCTCTCTCTCTCTGTCTATAATCTCTAGCCAAAGGATGGTATCTTTCTGATGCAAAGGCAAGGGAGCAAAGCGAGGCAGCATTTGTCCAGTAACACTAGGTGGCAGCAGTGGGTTTCAGCCAATGCATTCTTTTCCAATGGACAAAAGTTACCATGATTAAGAACCAACCAATATTGATGAACAGCTAGATTTTGACTACATAGATTCCCTTTCAGTACTTTTTTAAATGAGTCAAAATTTGCCCAAATACTATCCTAGGTTGAGAAAGTAAACTTGTCCTACAAGGGGCCATCAGGAATGGTGTGATTATAGTCTATGAAAATTGAATATAACATATATAAAATTAAGAGCCTTCCTCTCCCAGAAAATAAACTATCCCTTTAGGAGAAGCAATAGTTTCACAAAAAGCTTGCATTTTAAACATTGGCAATTGCTACCCACTACACAGTTCTTAGCAATTTGTGATTTGAAAGGAAGTGACTTGTCAACATATGATTGATATTTGAAAGGTAACTTGAACTTTCATTGATTTATTTTCTGCAATACTACTCAGTATTTTTAAGGCTCTGGTGTAAATATCTTTTAGCACAAGAAAAACTATTAATACTTCTGAAAAGAACTAAATTATGTGTCAATTTTTGAAGCAAAAATAAATCAAGATTAACAACCTGGCCTTAGTTTGGCATGTTGGGTCAAAAAATAAAGACCACATATGTTCTCAGATTCTAACAAGGTTTGGCCCAGCACTTACTCTGAATAATTGGAAGCAAGTAGTTTTTTTTTTTTTTTTTTTTTTCAGTAGTGGCTGGATGTTATGGTGGAAGAAGATTTGGACAGAGTCTGGATTTACTTCTATCTCTGCTTCCTTTAACTTACTTTGTGACTTTGAGTAAATAAAGTAACAAATATATAGACATCAAGTGTTCATTTACAAGGCAAAGCATGTATATTGTTTACAGGACTTCTCTATTCTGATATAATTTGAGGAAGAACAAATTCCAATTTCTCTTCCCAATGATATATGTACATAGAATGTGAAAAAAAATCTGTGTGTGTATGTGTGTGCACTAAAAGATTGACCTTGATTTTAAAATCACAGTCAAAACAACATAACCAGAAGTTATGCAGAGCTACACTGTGCATTTATTAATTTCATTTACAGATGACCCTTGAGGATATTGTGTATGTTGCCGTATAATACTGGAGCCAGGAGAAGGAGACAGAGACAATTACAAGTTATTTTGTTATAACCTCAGAGAATTATTTGCATTTTCATTATTTGTTCTTCACCTTCACTTTCAGAATGCAAACTGAGCAAATTTAAATGAAACCTACCATCAGAAGCAATATCACTAAAGTCATGAGTCAGGTGCCAGAGATTAGGCAGTTCTGATTCTGCCCAAATGAGAGCCATGGAGGATGAGACCTATCTATTCAGCATTTGAGCATTTGTTACACAAATTGGACTGCACATCATTCTCAGAAATTGTGGCCCCAGAGCCAGGTGTGGAGGCACATTCTTATAATCCCAGTACTTGAGAAGCTGAGACAGGAGGATCACGGGTTCATGGCCAGCCTCAGCAACTTAGTGAGACTTTGTAGCAAAATAAAAAAAAAAAATAGGGCTGAGGGTGTAGCTTAGAGGTAGAATGTGCCTGGGTTCAATCCCCAGTACTACAAAAAAAAAAAAAGAAAAGAAAAATAAATTGTGGCCCCAATGTGGTGTAATCCAGGCTTTCGTTTATTAGAAATATGTTAGATTGGGGGAATGACACCACTATAAAATTGTTATTTCTACAAAACTAGGGGTACTTAGACTGGGATAGTTAGATATCTACCGTCGTCCACACTATAGTTATGTACTTTATTAATAACATCTCATTTAGTGTCAGCATGATAATATGAAACGTGATTATAAATGAGGAACTAAGGTGAACAAAAATTAAGAAGCCTGCCCCAGGTATTAAGTGGCGAAGCCAGCATTTGAGTCCTGTAATTCTATGTTCTGAGCCATTCTCTGAGCCATCAGTTCAGGTACTTGGTCTTAGAGTTGAGTGTTCCAACATCAGGAAACAAAAGTGATGGGACTTTGTTGAAGAACAAACTTGATGAACATATAGTTATTGTTACATTTGTCAACCTCACATACTTTATCTCTTTAAGAAACAACTAGAGTATTAATACCCAACAGGAACAATCACTTTGCAAAAACTCTTGCTATAATCTTCCAGACATCATTGTGGGGAGGCGTTTTACTCTTTAGTCATTATCACTTGCTTAAAGAATAAACAAATACTTCAACAGTTTTGAAGGGCTCTTTTGTTGTTTTAGAATGTCATACAGAAAGATGTTCTATCATTTTCTATACAAAGGAGTCATATGCCAGCATTGGTCTATGTCTCTCATAGACCAATGTGTTTATGTGTTTAGTACCAGTGTTGCTCAGGAAGTTTCGATTGCTCTTGTTACAATAGAAAGAAGCATAGATAGTTAAAAATGGTATAAACTGTTCCCATCAATAATTGCTTCCATTCCAGTATTACCTAGTTAAATGTGCAAACAGAAAAATTAAACTGGTTAGCTTCTGACAGTATACATATTACATAGCTGTAAATTGCATATGTTATTTGTAATTCTCAAAGGTATAGGAGAGAATAATAAAAAAGCCAATTAATGGAGAGGTGCACACCTGTGGGAGGCCCTGTCATTTGACCAATGATCTCTTCATCAGGGAAAAATATTCTCTTGGCTTTCATGTACTGTTGAAGTTACATTTCTCCTTGCTTCCACCAAGAGCTGAATATCACCAGGGATGATCGTTTAATTTCACATTTTATTAAAATACTTAATGCAAAGCCATGTTATAACTGAAGGCGAAGCACAGAGCCTGGTAGAAGAAGCTCTTCTTCAGAACATAGTAATGAGAGAATTACCACATTAATCTATGTATAAAAGCCCTTTAGAGATGTTCCTGCCTCCTGTGGTTTCATTTTCCAAGGAAATGTGGAGCTTCAAACACATTATTCATTGTTAAACACTTCACATTTACAGGTATGGCTCTATGGAGATGCTGCTTCCATGGTGACACACAATGTGACACTTCTTTTCAATGGTATTCTCTGTGGCATCTGTCAGCAGTGCCACACCTTGATCTAGGGTGCCCAGAGCTGTTCCTCAGCCAACAAACACATCTTGAACAAGCTGAGGCTCCTTTGTCCTATAAATGGATACTCTCCAAGAAGCAGCTCCATTATCTGTCTGATCATTGAATTCGATTGATAGATGCTAGCACATCAAAAGAACTCTGGGTAGTGTTCTCATAATGTTATTCCTAAGTGGCAGCCATCCAGCCTGGAATATCACTAGTCTTCTCAGCTCTTTTTGAAATTTCAAAAAGCAGTAAAGATCAGAGGTGAGATTCAAACTATTTTCATAAGCGTCCTCTGTTTGCCCCCAGGAATCTTGCCCTGTTCTTCTGGTGGAAGAATCACCTGAGCAGCTAATGAAGTGCAATACAACAGAGTTTACTGGGTGAAGACAGGAAGCAGTGTTTACCTGGAGCACCAGCTATATTTTTCTAGTCCTGACAGATAGTGACCGAGGTTTCCACATGGCATTTCTGTTGCCAAGTCTATAGTCAAAGGTGAGTCCAAGTCGGGCGTGGTGGCGCACGCTTGTAATCCTAGCATTCGGGAGGCTGAGACCGGAGGATCCGGGTTCGTGGCCAGCCTCAGCTAACTAGTGAGGCACTCTGCAACTTAGTGAGACCTGGTTTCAAAATAAAGAATAAAAAATAAGGCTGCGGGTGTAGATCGGAGGTAGAATGCCCCTGAGTTCAATCCCCAGTACCGCAAAAAAAAAAAAAAAAAAAAAAGGTGAGTCCACATAAGGAATATGCTAAGTTTCATAGGTTACCTAAAAAAAATAAAATAAAAAAAAATAAAAACCCTATAGAAACTTAGCAGCAGCACTTTGAAGATTTAGGGATATAGTGCTAGGGAAGGTTTGAATATCTTTTTAAAAAATATCTCAGTAACAAGACAGTAGATGTTCTGTTAGCCAGAGTCAAATGCAATCTATAGTCCCAGCCGTTACCAAATGGCTCTTGTTTGTTGTTAAAATGATCACCAGGGAGTTCAAGGACTAGGGAGTCATTTGAAATGGTCTTGGAAAATATGTTGAAAGAACTGCCTCAAACCACTTTCCCTGGTGTTTTTCCTTTGTCCCTGTGCTCTAATACACAGTACATGATAAAATATATCCTGTATATTAATGGTGTGTCCAGAAAATGCCAAACTGCTTAAGGCTCTGACCTTGTTCTCATTAGAGATTGATACTGTAGGGAATGCAAATGCCAACTTCTCAAATCTGCTATAGGTGGAAAATCTAAATGATGCCAGCTTTAGAAAAACATTCTGGGTTCTGTGAAGCTCTAGACCAGCAGTTTGTGACTAGAATGTAAAAAGACACTTTTATAAAATGCAAATACATTCCTTAACAGGAATACCAGTGGTCATACCAGTAATATCCAAGAAATTCATTATTTAGCTAACTTCATTTTTCCTCAACCTTGCCCATGGTAGTTAGTAAATCTGCGAAAGACAATAGATGAAAATATTAGAAACCTTTAAGTTGCGATCTAACTCATTCCTTCTGCCCTGCTCCATCAATTCCTTCTCAAATATTTGCATATTTCCCAAGAGAGGTATATCTTTGCTGAGGTTCTTTTTGGGGTAATTTGCATTCAAGGGGCCACTACATTTTTGCTGTTGAAAAGTCCCAGGCACTGCCTGCCTCCACACCTGTCTTTTGCTTTCACTTAGAAACCGTCACCTCAAATCGTAATGAGATCAGGTGAGGCTCTCCGCTTTTGCGCCCTCCAGTTCCTCCAGCAAATGGACTCTGTAAGAATCCAAGCTGGTGCCTTTCAAATCAGCCCCTGATTGCCTGTGAAATAATCTTCTGAGGGTTTCACATGGATTGCAAAGCTTAGAGCCATCACCCGTTCCAGGTAGAAGGCCAGATGACCAGATAACTACACCAGGCCTCATTTTGTATTCAGTGATGGCCGAATACCCTCTTGTAATTTTTCTTTAAGCTAAGAAGGTATTATTATCTTTTCTCAGCATGGATGGGGAGAATTGTAGGATTTATATCCTACTTTCTTTTATGGCAGAAGGTGAGGATTGTGATAGTAATGATCTCTCTCTCTCTCATATGTGTGTGTGTGTGTGTGTGTGTGTGTGTGTGTGTGTGTGTGTGTGTGTGTGTATAGTTAGTTAGCTTCTGTTTTCTTCAGTAAACATTTATTTATCACCTGTTTTGTGCCAGATGTGATAGCATGTACTGGAAGTATAATGAAGAATAAGATGCACTCTTTGCTGACCAGGGGCTCACAGCTTTGATGAAGAAGATTAATTAGTAAATATGTAAGACAGTGCAGTGTGATGACAGCTCTGTGTATGGGGGCAATCAACAAAGTTAATTGAAGAAAGGATCTGGACTGGGAAATAGTGGTGAATGGAGACAGGAAGGAGGGACTGTTAGTAAAGGATGGAGGGGAGGAGTTGCAGGTGGAGGAAACAGAAGCAAGGACTCAGCAACAAGGCTTGGCAATGTCAGATAGCTGCACAGGGCATCATGGTGGCAGTGGGGAGAGGAGGCCGCAGAGGGCTGAGCCGAGGGCTCTTCATGCCTTCGTGTGAGAAAATTGCAAGGCAGGCTGAGGGTTATGAAGCGCCAGTAAGAACTTGCATGTGGAGGAATAACATGATCCATTGTGTTCAAGAACATTTCTCTGTCCTTGAAATTGATCTTGGCCCGAGTATGGTAGTATCTGGTATAGGTAGGGATGGGGATAAGAGTGGAGGAAAACTGCAAAATTTAAAAACAAACACACCAGTTGAATGGCGGCGGGGACGTAGCAATGCTTGAACTTACAGGACAGAATTTCACTCCAAATTTACGAGTGCGGTTTGGGGATGTAGAAGCTGAAACAATGTACAGATGTGGCGAGAGCATGCTCTGTGTTGTCCCAGACATTTCTGCATTCCGGGAAGGTTGGAGATGGGTCCGGCAGCCAGTCCAGGTTCCAGTAACTTTGGTCTGTAATGATGGAATCATTTATTCCACCAGCCTTACCTTTACCTACACACCAGAACCAGGGCCGCGGCCACACTGCAGCGCAGCTGGAGCAATCCTTCGAGCCAATTCAAGCCAAGTGCCCTCTAAGGAGTCAAACACAAACAGCGAGGGGAGTTACACAAATGCCAGCACAAATTCAACCAGCGTCACATCATCTACAGCAACAGTGGTGTCCTAACTACCGTCTTTTTGCTAGGACTTTAACTGACCGAGTGCAGCAAAACGTTACAAAAAAAGGAAAGGAAAAAAAATGAACAATCTTTTGTGGTTTCTTGGGAAAACTTTTCATACCAGGTGATAATATTAAAAAAATCCCCGTTACCTGCAAGTGCTGATTTGAAATGCAGAAGCCACAGTAAAACAAACAAAACATCAAAATGTAAAAAAAAAAAAAAAAAAAAAAAAACACACCTTTGACTCTTCCTCCTAAAGTTTCAAAGTTTTACATGCATATATGTAAGGAAAAACATTCACACTGCTCTTAATATCTTTAGATTATCATTTTACCCCAAAGGTAAAGAACATTAAATCAGAGATGAAAAAGAATTGGCCTAAGTTCCTTTGTCTTTTTAATAAAATGATTGCTGCTGCCGACCTAGAGAAATTAACTATATCAACCACACGTGGAAGAACTGGTTGGCATTTACTATCCTAGATCTTGCAGAAGTAGGAGATACTCTGAGGCATGCATACACTAACTCAAATCAAGTTGATGAGACATCAGATTGTATTGGTTTCTTGACTAATAGGTGCTAGCCTTACTGTTTAGTTCTAAATGGAAACATTTTTCTTTAGCCCTTAAATGCTACCTAATACTGATAGCTGTATTAAACTGTATTAAAAGAGTTGTAAAAGGAAGTTGTGCCTAAATAATAAAAAAAAATTATCCATTTAAAATTCATTCATAGATTAAGGTGTAGCTCAGTGATCAAATACTTGCTTAGCATGTACAAGGCCCTGGGGTAGATCCCCAGCACAGCAAATAAGTAAATAAAAGTTTGTTCAGTGGCTTGGCTTCCTTATGTGGCAAACTTGATTGACTTGTTGAGTATTCTACACTGGATACAAGAACAACCAGGTTGCCTTTCTAAAATCAAGTAGATATAGTTCATGTTTGCTACTTTTATTGAAGGGCTATATCACCAAATGCAAAATTCAACAATGAACTTTATTTATATTGGTAAGTTTTTGGTGACTCATCCATGAGTACCCATTTCTAATGGCTTTTCCATTTCTTTGGAAGACTTGTCCATCATCATGAAATCAATAATGGAGGCACCCTCTCCTCTTTCTGAGGAAACTGACAAGGCTTCTGGAGGCTCTTTGTCATAAATCTCAGTGCTGTTGAGGCAAAAGGGGTTTATTTGCTTTCTAATCTGAGTGCTTTGTGTTCCCAGTGGAAGGAGGGAACAGCATCATTTTGGTGGAGGTCTGAGTTAGACTGTACTTTTGTCCCCAGCCCCAGCCCTTCTAGGGTACCCTTGTCCTCACCTGAGCTTCCTCAGATCATTCTGCAAATTCATGTTTTTGCTTAGGTACAATTTGTGCATTTTCTGTCACGATTTGTGCATTTTTTTGTTATCAAAAAATTCTGACTGATAGGATGGTTATGGGCAATTTATTTTTCGTAGAAGCTAAAATACATTCTTCATCACCCACTCAAATTCTAACAGTATGTGATAAAATATGGAGGAACCAGGAGTATGAATTCCATTCTGTAATAGGCAGCTGAAGCACTAGGAAACTCAGTATTGGTCTTATATCATGAGCTCATCAGAAGCAGAGTTAAGAATAAAATAGAGAACCCTTGGTTTCTACCTCTGCCAAGAATTATCAGTGTGGCCTTGAATAGTTTCTCAACCTTTTAGGGTTCAGTTCTTTCAACTGTAAAATTAGAGGATTGGATCAGATAATCTCTGAGACCTCTTTCACATCTAACATCATTTGGTTTTTTATCTGGGGCTCTTTTCTAGAAATTTCTGCTCCATGGTTGGAGACCCAGTCTGTGGACAGAATGTATCAGTATCTGAGACATAGTCTTTCTAATAAAATTAATTTAATCATATATGAAAGCAAAATATGGCAATAGAGTTTTCATTTGCATGTTCATAGGCTTTGTGGCTTCCTTTCCCTACTCTTAAAGTTTTCTTTCTTTGCACATACAGAAATTATGCAACAGTGTCAATGTTTCTAGTAACAATGAGAAAAACCAGTGAACTTGTCAGAAACAAAACTGAGGGCTTTGGATTTGCCCATTTGGTATGTTTATGCAGTTGAAGTTATTAAACAGATTGGGAGAGAAAAATACATTGGGGTCAATGTTTCACTAATGTTACACATCTATTATCTCTCCCCAGCTCTGAGGGACATCATCCGCATACTTATTCCATCTCAATATTCAATATCATAATTTTTACCATGTTTCTTCTCTTTAGCCCTTCATAAATCTGCCCTATTTTGAAAACCAAAAAAAAAAAAAACTCTGCATATACATAATTACTTTAATCAGCTTCCTTTCTTGCTTTCAGTCATGAATTTTTAAATGTGTGTCACTAATTTCCTTTAATCAATATTTATCTTCTTCATTCCTTCAAAATCTGGCTTCTAGTAGAAGACAAGAAAATACTTTTGTAAGTAGAAAAATATTTCTTAAACAAATAAAAGAACAGTTTTTAGAAGATTGACATTACTGACAACATTAAAAAAAATCTTTTCAGTAAGACACTATAAACAAAGTTAAAAGATAAACCATAGATTGAGTGAGTATGTTTATAACACAAATAGCCAGGAAATAATCATTGTGCAAACCAGGAGCCATGGTGCATGCCTGTAACCCTAATACTTGGTAGGCTGAGACAGAAGGATAACAGGTTTTAGGTCAGCATACAGTAGCTTAGGGAGATCCTGTTTCGAAAAAATAATGATGGTAATAATAAAATTGGGCTGGGGTGTAACTCAGAAAAAGAAAAACATTGTGTAAAACATATAAACAAATCTTAAATCAGAAAAAAGACAACTCAGTAGAAAATGAAGAAAGTGATGTGTGTATTAATGTTATCCAAGAACACCTGACTGTATGCTAAACTTCACCAATATTCAGGAAAAAGTCATTGATAAAAGCAATGCAATACTATTAAATATCAATTAGATTGGGAAACTGTTTAAAGGCTTTTGCCAATTGTGAAAAAGGATAGGGCCAGCAACAGGAACTATCACTATAAATGGGCAGAACTACTTCAGAAACTAATATATCTCTTCATGTATCCATAAAC
Source organism: Graphiurus murinus (assembly GCA_004027655.1). Lineage (NCBI taxonomy): Eukaryota > Metazoa > Chordata > Mammalia > Rodentia > Gliridae > Graphiurus > Graphiurus murinus. The sequence continues at coordinate 16,237 of PVLC010005971.1, forward strand.
TAGATATTCCACTCCTAGGCGAACAGTTGGAAACTCTTTTATATGTGCATGTAGATACAAATGAAAAAATACTCACCATATCACTGTCCTGATAACAAGAAGAAAAAGGAAAAAAAAAGTCAAAGAAAAACAGACATAACCAGAATGTGTAAGAATGGAAAAATAATTTGCAACATACTTATTCAGCAGAATACTAAATTATGGCTTTAATGAATGGATGATAACCATAAATACCTATTTGGAAAAAATCTCAAAAGACAAAGTTTTGACTGAAAATTAATTTAATCATACCATTTATTTTAAATTAATAAATATAAACACTGCTGCAACATGATTTTAAATAATACATATGTAATAATAATAATATAAAAATCATTCAGAGGAATTATGAGCCCCAAATGATATACAGTTGTGGTTCCTTTGAAGAAAGTGGATTAGAATTGGGAAAGGGAACATTGGAGGTTTAATATGTATGCAGAACATTTTATTATTCTTATATAGCTGAAATTAAAATACCAGGTCATATAAAGGTGGATATACTATGTTTGTTATTTTACTGTTATTAACAACAACAACAACAACAATAATAATAATAATAATAATAATAATAATAAAATAATGTGGTGCTGAATGTTAAACCCAGGGCTTCACACTAGCAAAGCTTTTGCATTTTACCATTGAGCTACAATCCTATTTTGTATTTTAGTATGTTTATGATGTTTAATAAGAAAAATATTCCTGAAAGGAAATTTGGTTTCTATTAACTATAGAAACTTATCTTTGAAAGTAACTAATGTTGTTCTTCATAATGATCTTAACATTTTATATTTTTTATTCCTTACTCTCTTTTGAAGGACTTGAAAGTTCTGTTCACAACCTTAAGAAACTTCTTTGTGTCTTGCAGTATATATTTTGCTGCTTTTTTATACTGTGATTCATTTCTTTTCTTTTTTTTTTTTTCTAGTACTGGGGATTGAAGCCAGGGGGATTTTCCCTCTGAGCTACACCTTACTTTATTTTTATTTTGAAACAGGGTCTTGCTACATTGATAGGCATCTCACTACTTGCTGAGGCTGTACTTGAACCTGTACTCCTCCTGTCTTAGCCTCCCAAGTACTGGGATTACAAGTATGTGACACCATGCCTGGGTTTCATTTCTATTTTTAATATATCCTATAGATAACCAAACATTCTTCTATATTTAAGGACATAGTTAATTCAATACTTACAAGTTTCAAATTTTTCAGTGGGAACATGCCTCAGATTTTTCAATAATTAACAGAAGCAATAGCCTGTTTACAAATGAGCCTGAACCCTATCAAGTTTAGTGAATACATTTACTTCATCATATTATCCAACCTATAATTTTAGAAAGCATATTTTCCAAAAAGAAAATTCTGCACTGTCAATTTGTATAAAGCATTACAAAGACATTCTTCTGCTCTCTCTAAAAAAAGAGAAGCAAATGAAGAAGTGAAATAAAATTACAAAATGGGAATATATAATTGGAAGTGTCATTATCAGATATTCCAAAATCTATTCTACTCATAATATGATGAAAGCACAGTTGAAAGTTTTCAAAGAGTTTTTGAAATCAGATTCCTCTGATGTTGTGAAGCACTCAGCTGAGGAATAGATGCATTCTAATTGTAAGAGAAATGCTATCATGCATTGATTGACTCATCCTTGATGGTGATACCCAGAAAAGTTTATGCAAATCTTACATAATTTAGAAAGTACTGAATTATACTTAAAAACTTCTATTCTTTAAAAACATGGTCTTATATGTACATCACTTTTGATAATTAATAGTTAATATCCATGGATTGTTTTTTTTGTTTTTTTGTTTTTTTGGGTTTTTTTGCAGTACTGGGGACTGAATTCAGGGGCGTTCTACCTCCGAGCTATACCCCCAGCCCCATTTTTTATTCTTTATTTTGAAACCGAGTCTCACTAAGTTGCGGAGGGCCTTACTAGGTAGCTGAGGCGGGCCGCGAACCCGGATCCTCCGGTCTCAACCTCCCGAATGCTGGGATTACAAGTGTGCGCCACCACGCCCGGCTCATGGATTGTTATTTTGAGTTTGCTGCTTTAGAAAAAGCACAGTTAATGCATACCTGTGTGTGTGTGTATGTGTGTGTGTGTATATATATATATATATATTTATACATGTATGCACATAAATGCATGCATATATATATATATATATAACTCTTTGAAAATATATGCTATAAGAATGAATAAATCATGTTTGAAAAGCAATTAATCATTTGGAATATATAGGTGTAACTGTCCACTGATGTTCACCATAAAACAGGTATTAAAAATTTTACAAAGGAAAATTTCAAGAAAGTAAACAAGGTACTATATATAATACCCAAAATAGAAATATCACGTTTATGTTTCTTGTATCAATTATAGTTGGCCCCATGTAACAAAGAGCCCAAATACCAGATTTGTTTGATGAGGAAACAAATAACTGAGTAGCTTTATAGACTAAAGATTCTGGATGCAAATCCAGCCATGGGCAAAGATTGACCCAGGACCCACAGCTCACAGGATGTAATCAGGACTAGTTTCTCCTTCCCTGCTTCTAGGTGATCTGTTCCTGCTGACTCATGGTTTCAAAAGGTCAGACAAATATTTCTAAGACCACATGCTTAGAGATTCTGAAGAAGAGGTAAAGAACAGGAATTATTTCCCCTCCCCCCCTTTGGAAGACCTGGTCATTATGATTTTGTAGCTCTAATTGATCACGTATCATGGAAAGATTTCACTGGCAAGACTTGAATCACTCCCCTTCTTCCCTAGCTAGGGTGTTAGTAACTCAACTAAATGTATACCAGAGGGGAGAGGACCTCCAGGAGGAATACGGAAGAATGAATGGATGCTGATGCTGGAATAAGAGGAAAAGATGAATTATCCATTCACCTTAACACCATTATACCATACCTCCCTTCATGAAAACACGTTTGGGTCCATCTCCATCTCTATCTCTCTCTCCATCTCTATCATCTCTATCTCTAACATCTCTATCTCTATCTCTTGGGAATTGAACCCAAAGAAGTTTTGCTGCTGAGCTACAGCTGCAGCCTTTTTTATTCTCTATTTTAAACAGGATCTCACTGAGTACCTGAGGAACACGCTAAGTTGCTGAGGCTGGTCTCCAATCTGCGATCCTGTCTCAGTCTCCCAAGTGCTGTGATCGCGTCGCTTGCCCACAGTGCTCTGGCGCTGACCCTTGGCTGACATCTAGTTTAGCTCTGTGATCTGCGCTGCTCTTCTGAGTAACCCTGTTTCCTTATGGGCTTTTAAAACCACTTGCTCAAGCTGGTGTCGAGAGTCTATGGGCAGTAATTTATAGATCTTTGGACGCCATATGTACTTTTCCTCAAAATAGGTAAGTCTAAGGAGAGATTTTCATTCATTTAAGTCTTGTCTTCACATTAGGAATGAAAAGCAAACATTGCGTCTTTTCCAGGTTGTACCAGGGTGATTAGCTCTGAGTCCTTAAAACTTCTTAGGTGTTAAAACAGTCATAATTTGAAATGCTGGTTTCAACAATATTATTAATTAATTGACATATCTTTAACCTGCAGAAATTTCTTGATTATTCTTGTATATTAAGAATGAGGTTTGCCTGATCTTTGATGATTCTGAGTTCAGAAAAACTTAAAGGATATTATTTTTAAAAAGCATAATAGTAACCCAGGTTTGATGGCTCATGCCTGTAATCCCAGTACTTGGGAGATTGAGACAGGAGGATTTCATGTTCGAGGCCACCTTTGGCAACTTAGCATAACCCTGTCTCAAGCTATTTTGTCTGTGTGAGGGTAAAGCTCAGTTTGAGAATAATATATGTAAGTGACCATTCATTACATGTAAACTATAAAGTTCTTAGATCATCTATTACTGAAATAATGATGACCAAAACTGCAAATTATTTATACTGAATGTAAAAATGTTATAAATTTAATATGGGCTTCCAGAACGGTCACCAGGTAGATTTCCAGTAAAGCAGATGGAGCCCATGGACTCAAAAAGGTTGTTTTTCTTTTCTTGCCTAAGGGATAAATTTAGAAAATAGAACTGAAATTCTGTCAACTTGGATAATTTTTTTCAATTACACAATTAAGTGTAACTTTAGATATCTAACTCTCTGTAAGATATATTATTTTTCTTTTATTGTGGTACTGGGACTTGAACCCAGGGACATTCTGAGCTATACCTTTAGCCTTATTTAATTTTGATTTATTTATTTATTTACTTATTTATTTTGGTACTAGAGATTGAACCCAGGCATTCTACCTCTGAGCTACACCCCCAGCCCTTTTTGTTTTATTATTTGGAGACAGGGTCTCACTAAGTTACTGATAGCCTCACTAATTTGTTGAGCCTGGCCTTGAACCTGTGATCCTCTTGTCTCAGCCTCCCAAGTACTGGGATTACAGTCATTCAAAACCACACCCTTCTTACAAGATGTATTCATTGTTTTAGCCTTGAGCATATCTGTGGAGAGAACCTTCCAAATCATCCTTCAACCCATTGTTCTCTGACCATCACATTAAGCTTAACAACTTCCTCCCTACCATCCTGTATGAGACAAATATGAATGAGATCCTGTACTAAGACCCGGGCTTTTATTTCATTTTATTTTAATTTCTATAAGAAATCCACTTTATTTTTGTTGGTGCACTCTAATTACACAGAAATGGAATTCATTGTGATGTATTCATACATGCACGTAAAATAATTTGAAACCCTAGATTTAAAAGAAATATATTCAGACATCTGGAATTATACTGATAAGGTAACTGAACTTTACAGCTTTTTACTGGCTATTTAGACACTATGCGCCACAGACATGAAACAAGTAAAAGCACATGCTCAGAGTAGGCTCAGATGAAAGGAACATGTCACCTCACAGCTATCACCCGACACACTAGATAGTACTTTCAGCTTTTTCTTACATGCTACCATAGACTAGCAGTTAGTTGTTGTCTGTTTGGATTTGAAGGTGATGCCAGTTTTTATTCTTTGTAGTCACAAACTACATCTGAAAAATAAAAATTCCTTTTAAAATAAAACACTCCAACTGTTCTTTAAAGTATTATGTTGATAGCGTCAGTCTGTTGGTGTCTACTGGCTATAGGAGATGTGTGGAAATCACCTGGAAGGGGCGCCTGCTAGCCTCTTGACTAACTACATTTCTTTCAGCTCCCACCCCGTTCCACCACAACTCCTATGAAAACTGAAATAATGGTACAGAGCACACTCTGAGGTGGCTTCAGTCTAGTGTGAGAGTTAAACAGGAGCCAAGTCTACAGGGAAGTTTTGAGCTCCAAAAGCTAGATACCTGACTCACGCCATGATCAACATGAATTCCACATGAATTTGACATTTGAATATGGAAAGAGAAACTGTAGAACCATTTTCTGAAAGAAAAATCTGGGTGCTTTTATGCATGATTCTGTGTGGGAAGATCCCAAGCATACAAAAAAGGGAGAAGTCATAATTAAAAAGACTGATAAGCTGGGCGTGGTGGTGCATACCTGTGATCCCAGTACTTGGGAAGCTGAGACAGAAGGATTGCAGTTTCAAGACCAGCCTCAAGAATTTAGGGAGGCCCTCAGTAACCTAGTTATTTTTATTTCAAAAATAAGGCTGTGGGTGTAGTTGAGAGGTAGAATGCCTCTGGGTTCTACTCATTCCTACCCACAAAAAAATAAAAAATTTAAAAAGTGATAGATGGAAATACCTTAAACACACAAATGTGTATGTGTGTTTACACTCACATACGCACACACACAGTACTACTTCTGAATATTAAAAAGACATTTTTAAAAAGGCAAAAACTGGAAAAAAATTAAAATCAGAAAGACAGTATGTTCATATTTGCAACTGTCAGTAGTTCTTGCAGAGTAATGGAAATAAGACAACTCCCAAAACAAACAATGTATACAAAAGAAAGGCAGTGACCAAAGTGTTACTAATAATTGAAAGCCAAAAGATATGAAAATTTACATAAAATTGACAAAAAGCTGCCAAAAATAGATTCACAATATTGGTACAAAAATATGTATTTTCATGCACCACTGGGCAACTCAGAGACATGCTCTAAAAGCCTTAAATGTGGGCATACTCCATTATACAGGCCTCCCATGTCCACAAATCTGTCCTAAAGAAGTATTCAGATAAGTGCTGACATAGAAATATAAATAAAACCCTTTAATAATTCTGAAAATTGGAATCAAACTGAACAAAAATAAGTTTTGAGACGTCTATATCTCCTACTATGTTGTTATTTAAACTATAATGAATAACACTTAATTACTTAACTTTATGTCTTTAAAGTTATTTGGTGAATATTATTGCTACACACTTTTCCAACATACTGACAAATACATTTGATCCTAATAACAGGCCTGCGAGGTGAAACAGTTACTTTAATTATTGTTATCTTACACATGAGAAAGCTGAACTGAACGCAGTATCTGATAGAGTCCAGGCCGCACAGCCAGTGCACGGTGGGGCTTCTCCACCTGACCATGCAGCATTCTCTGAACTGGCTACCTTCTATTAATATTTTTGCTAGCTGGGGTGTTTAAATCCTGGCATTAGTGTTCAACTTAGAACATTAACATATGATGTAATAAGCTACACTGCTTCCAAATTGTGCTCTCCTTCCAATCAAGAGCTGAATTTCTATGAGGGTGGAGAGAAAAGACAAAATATGTAGACATGTGTGTGTGTGTGTGTGTGTGTGTGTGTGTGTGTGTGTGTGTGTGTGTCTGTGTGCAGTCCACTTCAGTGTACTCACAGGATATATATTTACATATGCCCCTACTCCCATGCTCGAGTGCTACCTTGTACTGTGAGCCAAGAATCTGAGCAGCACATTGTACATTCTTGGCCAATGAGTTTTAGTGTAAATTCTCTCAGCCATAACTATTCTAACTACTCGGAAATGACTGTTCTGCAATGGGTATTATTTATTTAGCTATGATCTTAGTTTCTGCCACACATTTTACTTTTGACCAAGCATTTTGACACCCCTAAAGCTGACAAAGGACAAGCAAATGATAGAGTTAACTCTGTCCCAAAGAACAGAAAGACGAGCATCTCTTGGCACATTAAAAGAATATATGTGGGGGCTGGGCTGGGGTAGAGCACAGCTGGAGGAAGAGAAAACAGAAGGCAAGGACTAGGGCACAATGAGGGACTGGTGGTAATTCACTGACATAGTGAAGGGAGAGCCACCACATAAATATCACCGCAACCTCTCCAGCTCCCCCCAAACTGGATGGATGGTGACTTCAGGAAAATCGAGAGTGAAGGAAAAGCAATTGTTTACGTCTAATGATTAAAGCATACTCTAATCTCATTACTCTTCCCTTCCTAATATCCATTTGTCTTGATTGAATCTACTCTTTTCTCTCTTATTGCCAATAATGGTTTGTATTCTTGGTATCAAGATGAGGAAATTCAACTAAAATATTTTCATTATTTAGATGCTGGGGGTGTGGCTGAATAGTAGAGTATTTGCTTAGCATGCCTGAAGCCCTGAGTTCCATAACACACACACACACACACACACACACACACACACACACACACACACACTTACTTGAAATTAGATACTCTAAGTTTTTTAAGAAGCTGAAGATATAAAGATACAAATCTAGGGGCTTTTTTTTTTGTATGTGTAGTACTAGGGGTTAAATCCAGGAGTATTATGCCTCCAAACTACACACTAGCCTTTTTTTTATTTTTTTATTTTGAAACAGAATCTCACTACATTGCTGAAAATCTCACTAATTTACAGAGGCTGGTCTTGAATCTGCTATCCTCCTGTCTCAGCCTCCCAAGTACTGGGATTACAGGCATATACCACCATGCCCAGCTCCAGATCTAGTTCTAATACAAAATAATCTTCATTATTGATGAAACTAATGTGTGAAAACAACTTCTTTTTCTGCATTTACTTACATCCCACAGGCTACATAAAGAAGATGATTTTATGAGGGTGTAGCCTTTCTCCAGGGGCATGTTTTCCAAATTTGCATCCCTGGGAAACAATCCTCAAAAGGTTCTGAAAGCAAGACTGCAAAGTTTCCTACAATTAGAAATTTATGGAGGAAAAAAATGGGTTAAATAAGGTTCCTATGCTCTTCTCCTTCTGGTTTATTCAACAACTTACATAGGTGGATATGTTTTAAGCATTTCCAAAAGGGAGCTAGATTATGATGTTGTATCTCCCAAGAGCAGCTCTTTTCCCTGGAGCGCACGTCACATCTCCCAGAGAGAAAGCTCTGCAGAGGATGCTTGGGGACACTGCTAGGGGCTTCTCATTTGCACTCTTTCTACTGCCCGATCTTCCTGTTATTGCGGTTCTTACTAGCTCTCTTTTGACCAAATACTAGTAGAAGAATCCCCGCAAGTGGTAATATAGCTGTTTTAAAGTTCCCCATGTAATTTCAGTAAAAGTGACAAAGATTTTTTCACAAAAGTTGGCTTTTCCACTATATAAACCTATGTATTGGTGACATTTAAATATGATAAAATCACAGATAATTATGAACATGTATAACCCTCTACCTACAGGAACTTGTTTATATTTTAGTTTGACTTCTTCCAATTTTGAAAATTCCTATTTATTATTTTTATACTTTTATTGGTGCATTATAATTATATGTCATAGTGAGGTTCAAAGTGACAGGCATGCAGGTACACAGCCCTTGGTGTGCTTGTGGCTGGATCCCACCTGGTACCCACCCTCCCTGTACATTAGTGAGATTGAGAATGATGTCTTCATATAGGGATTTGGGATTATTTGCGCTGTATCCTTCATCAAGCCTCCTTTTTTCCCTCCCCACCTTTCTATCCTCATCCCTAACCACTCTTCTTTTGGTCTCTCCTCATGTATCTTAAGTCCCTTCTATTTATCATTTTTAGAAAGTCATAGAATTATGCTGTATAATATTTTTGTATCCTTATTTCTACTTTGCATTATTTCATTAGTGTGTTTTAGCAGTATTACCAACTCTACAAACACAACACTTGGAATGAAAACCGAACCTGAACCTTATGCTTCTCAGGCCCTACCTGATTTGCCTCCTGCCTCCCAACTCCCAACTCCCACTCCAATAAAGATTCTAGCACTGTCCTCACTTTTAACAGCACTTTGGGTACATTTGTCTTCACTCCAAATGGCCTCTTAAGGGCAACTTTAGCAGCTGACTTCGTATGTTTAGGGGTCATGAGGGGCAAAACAACAGGAGATTAAATCAAGCACAGGAGAAAAAGATGTGATCCAGAGTGGCCGTAAACTTGAGATCTGTGAACCTGCTGCCAGGGCATCATGGCATACCGCTTGACAGTAAGCTTTTATTTTTTTTTAATAAGTAGCAGTACACTACGAAATTGTGATAAAAGATAAAGTAGAGTAAATGCATAGACCAGTGTTATAGTTGCTTACTATCAAGTATTATGTTCTGTAATGATTGCATGCAATGTATTTTTCTTTTTTATGTTTATACTTTTATTGGTGCTTTACAGTCTCCCATCATAATGTATCATGAAGATAGTGACCATTTGCACACAGCACTTGAATGACTGAAGGCATAGTAGGTTTCTTTGAACCAGTATCACCATAGAACTTTGCCTAATGTGTTGTGCTATGATGCCATGATAGCTATAGATGAGAGGAAGTTTTCAGCTCTAGTATCTTATGGAGCCATCTTCATATACGTGGCTCATTTTTAATTGAAACACCATCATTCACTTTTTCACTTTCTGAATCTGTTATGTTTAGATATAGAATGTATCCTGAAGAGTTCATGTATTAATGTTCATAGTCAGTGCAGTTAAGTCATGAGAGTTGTAATATAATCAGTGGATAAAGCCATTGTAATGGATTTACTGGGTGGTAACTTAGGCAGGGAGGGTGTGGTTGGAGAAAGTGGGTCCCTGGGGGTGTGGCCTTAGGGACTGTGGTTCTGTCTTTGCATCCCCTCGCTTGCTGGCCTCCATGATGGGAGAGCAGAGCCCTTGATCCCTCTGCTTCCCACTGCCATGCCCTGAAATCCATAGACTCCAGCCTCACATGACTGGACTCCAAATCTTCAAAAAGCTGTAATTAATAATCTTTCTTTAAGTTATGTGGTCAGTTGTTTTGGATTATGTAGTAAGAATGTTGACCAAAACAGAATCCCAGGATTATAGCAGATCTGCATTGCTAAGAGGTAAAATTCTGTTATTTTATTAGTATTACACTTTACACTGCTGTTGCACCACTAAAAAATAATCTAAAATTTGAATCCTTGATGTTTTAAAGTCAAGACCAAGACCTCAACCATTCAATCTATGTGGAAGTACAAAACACAGGCTGCTGTATATATCTGGAGAGGTCCCCACCTACAGAGCTGACAACATATTGAGGTTTCCAATCCTTCTATTGTAGTTACAGTTCCCACATTAGTGCAGAGATATTATGAATGAGTGGAATATGCATATAAGAGTACTGCTATTGATTCAGACACTTTTACTTATGTACCATAAAACTCAAGAAATGAAATATTACAAATCTCTTTGGAAAAAACTATAGCTTCCTATTGATTAAAAAAACACTGCTGTCCCTTAAGAATGCCAAAATAACCATATAAAATGTTTTTTTAAAAAATATTTTCAAACATTTTTGTTGAGAGAAGGATTCTTAAGAGTCAGAAGAAAATATTTGGAGTTGGCACAAAACCCCTTCTGTCAGTCCTTTTCCTTACTGGACAGTCAGAACAGACTTATTTTTAAAACTTGAGATAGAATGACCTTTGCTATAAAATCATGACAGAACCACTGCACTTTTTTATTTAGTAATAGACTACTGATTTTTGTTCTGGGGATTGAACCCAAGGTCATTTTAGTTCTGAGATATACTCCCAACCCCTTTTATTTTCTATTTTAAAATAGGGTCTTAATAAGTTGCTGAGGGTGTCCCTAAATTGCTGAGAGTGGCCTCCAACCTGTGATCCTCTTTTCTCAGCCTCCCAAGAACAGGGTTTACAGGTATTTTCTATTATGTCTAGCTGACTAAATCTCACTTTTAAAATTTTCATAATTAATTAAACTGTCTTCATTTTGTGGACTAGGTAGTTAATTCTTCAGAAATAATTTTCTCCTAATAATTTTATTAGCTAAAAATGTTTATTAGAATAATGAAGCTTGTTTGACTCTTGAACTTATGGATATATGTGTTAATTGATGTTGTCATATAATTACACAGTTTGTATTTCAAACATATTAAGTATTTGTCTTTATGACTTTTTATTTTGTAAAATATGAAGATTTTTTTCTAGATAACCAGTGGTTGATATTATATAAAATAACTGGTGAAATATCTGCATGTCTTTCTCTGTGCATATTATATTTGCTAATAACTAATTCAGGTCTGTCTTTTGGAAAGTGACACCATCTAAGAAAGACCTTTTCCAGACTACTCCATCCAAAATAGACATTCCAAGCTCCAACATCTATCCCTTTCAGTAACCCACATAGTTTAATTTTCTTTCCACTTAAAATGAATCTGAACCTGCATTAGATATTTATTTAGCATGTTTATTATGCCTCTTATCTCAAAGAATTATAATATCAATGAGGGTAGGAATTTTTCTGTTTATGTCCCCATGCATAAAAAAGTCTTGGATATAGTAGGTGATTAATAAATTTTCATTAAACCATTATAATAATAACTAAATTGAAGAGCTGCTTACTCTAGTTTGTGAATATTTAATAATAATGAATATTATGTAAGTTGTTAAAATTTGGAGGTTACTAATATTAGTGCTGAGTGGAATATCCTTCTACATAAAGCTATTTTAAAATTGGTATTATTCATTTAAGATAGAAACCCATTTTTAAATTACTGGATAAAAGATATTGAATATTCTAAAGTGACTAGAAATCCTTTTCAAAACTGCTCTTCAGGAAGATTATGCCAATTTACATTTCAACCAATGAGTCATTCTCACTTGGCTGTCAGACCTTCAAACTTCTGTTCTTAGGCTCCCAGCATTCTTCCTATCAAATGATGGGACAGTATTAGGCCTGACTATCTCTACTATACACTACAATGAACCCTGTTACAGGGGGGAAAAAAGATTTAAGAACACAGCTTGAAAAATCAATGTTATTTCCTTAGGAATTATCCATAAAATTTGCCATGGTAAATAACCCTGTGAAATAAAAACAAGTTTACTGAAAAACCACCAATTTCTTCAACTCTGTCTTTGCAATCATGACTATGAACAAACAAAACTAAATGCCTTTTATAGGATGGACTTGTAGGTTTTATTTGCATCTAGTTTATATACTGGCAGATTCCTTTATAGTGATTTATACAATGTCTAACATTTTGAACCTTGCCAATATACATAAAAAATAGCCCCTTTTGGGGTTTTGTTATCAAGTTGATTGTCAAAATCTGTATGTGAATATTGCCATGGAAGCAATGATTCTTTCTTTCTTTCTTTCTTTCTTTCTTTCTTTCTTTCTTTCTTTCTTTCTTCTTCATCATTTTAAAGTGCAAGCTGTTATTCTTTCGTGGCTAATTAATGTGGAGTGCTGTGCATACATCTGAAAGATAGCACCTTTAGCTCCATGGGCTTTTATCCCAGACATCTGATAATAATTACTGCATAAATAAATTCATAACACAAGGCAGTTAGAAGCAGTCTAATTGCAACAATTAATTTGTAGACTTACCTAATTAAATTTCTCTAGCCAGAATGTGTTGTCTGCATACATCAAAGTTTACAAAAGAGAAGTACCAGAGCAGAATAAAAAATGACACCGTCCCTAATAGAGTCCCTCGAGGAACTTCTAAGGTTAAAATAAAAATCCATCAAATGCTGAACAAGAAAAAATGCAGTTGAGCCGCAGTGATGGATGATTCTGGTAACCTTCATGCAAAGTGATCCTGACACATATTATTATTGAAATAGAAACAAGCATATTTTTGTCTACCTTATTGCTTTTATAAAGTGGAGGAAATAGTCTAGGAGTCTGAAAACTCTTTTTTTATATTGTACTTGGAAACATTACGATGACCCTCATCTCTTTCTTCCTCTTGAGATTTCTCTAGCTGCTTGTTTATCTGCTTCCTGCCTGCATGTAAAAATTGAGTAATTGCACAAATACATGCTGAGGATAGGAAACTGCATAGCTTGCACCTTTGCTAGCACAGAAGTGCTTGCTTGCCCTGCCACGGAGGGATATGGGCAAACTCAGATGTTTCAACCTTAAATGCAATGTATAGGAGAACAAATAACAATCATGATGTATTATGTTTAAAGAGAAAGAAAAAATTAAAGAAATATTACTATCAAAATTCTTCCAAAGCTTTTCATTAAGACTTGCTTTTTTAAGCCTTTGCCTTTTTTTCTCATTATCACCCACATTGTTAACTTAACTCTTCTTTTAATCTCCTTAGTATTTATTCATATATATGGACTTCTCATTTTCAAACTTGAATTAGAACTATTTTATATGCCTCTCACTGTGCTTACAAAACTGGAAATGTTTGTCCCATCCACTTGTCCACCTACCTAAATTGCCTGTCTTCACCTCATCCTCTTCCCTCTCCATAGTCATGGTAGACTGACTGCTATTTTCAGTATATGTGTCCTGCTCTATGGGACCTCCTGAGGAGGACAGGCTGCTTTAGAGGTCCCAGTTCTCCATATTCTGCCAGTGGTAAGTGGTATAGATTTAGTTAGGATGGTGAATCATTGACTGTTTACAGGAGGATCACAGGTTCAAAACCAGCCTTAGCAATTTAGCAAGACTCCATTGGAACCAGCCAAGATGTCCATCAACAGATGAATGGATTACAAAACTATGGAATATGTACACAATGGAATTTTATTCAGCCATAAAGAAGAACAAAATTATGTCATTTGCAGGTAAATGGATGGAACTGGGGAACATTATGCTGAGATTAGTCAGTCACAAAGTGTGTGACTGATGTTTTTGATGTTCTCCCTAATATACAGAGCTAGGGAGAAAAAGGGACATAGAAGGAACTCTAGACAAAGAAGGAGAAAACACAGATGATAAAGAAGGTGACCTAACTGAGAGAGATGGGAGAGGGGAAGAGGGAAGCAGCCTAATGCACACGATGTACATTCACAAACGTTATTATAGCCAATCACTAAGCTGAGCATGAGAAGAAGGGAGTAGGGAGGGAATGCGGTGGGAATTGGGGAAGGACTAAATGAGTGCTATGTACCAGCTTGTAACTCATTAAAATGTATGATTACAATGCAGCAATAAAAATAAAATAAATAGGATTGGGTGTGTAGCTTGGAGATAGACTACCCCTAGGTTCAATCCCCAGCGTAATGATGATGATGATGATGGTGGTGGTGGTGGTGGTAACAACAACAATTGGAAGAAGAAGAAGTGGGTTTTTTTTTTTTTTTGGCTCCAAGTCTTTATTGGTATCACCATTATCTCTCTAGTTTTCTTGTCTATATTTTTTTAGCCAATAGGAGCTTTTTAAATGACACATGAAACACATCCCACAACATGTGAAGATTCTTTTTGTTCTATCAAAGAAAGAAAGAAAAGCTGACTTTGCTTACTCTGGTATCTACTTATGTTTCATAAATGTTTCACATGTTCCAATGTGAAGTGAAGATTGTGGGTAAAGATGGGTAGATATAGGTTAACTAGAAACTTCCTCAGTTAATTTTTAGTCAGAATGTTTGTCTGACTACAGTCTTATTTTACATGTAGATTCCCAGAGAATTGGTTGCACTAAACTTCAAATGCAAGTGTAATGTTATGTTATGTGAAATATAGATAATCTTTGAGCCCATGAACTAATGGGTTACTACAGTCCTTTGTTAGAGTAGAAAAATAGAAGCTTTCAAGCTCTGTACCTAGGACATATTATTTGATTTATATATGTAAGCCTAATAAATGTGACTTTGAAATGTTTCTGCCACAAGAAGGGTCTACATATAGAATTCAGGTCAAAATAAAAAGCAAATCCTATCTTCTGATGTCAATTAAATTAGAAACTCTCAAAGCAATAAGATGAGAGAAAGATAATTAAGTTTTGATAATAGAATTAACCCTCCCCTTTTGACCTCTTTTGAAACACTCTCTCCTTTTGGCTTCTGTGACTCCATCCCCTCTTATATGCTGATTGGCAGTGAACTCGGTTCGCTCATTCTATTACTTGGATTTCTCCAAGGTTCAATCTTAACCCTCTTTTTTCTTGCTGTATTCCTGTGGCTCCCGGGTGAGGTCCTGAGAATCAGCAATATCAACAAAACCTGGTTCAAATCTCAAACCCCATATGTCTGGGGCTGGTCAGGGGCCAGCCATGGTTGCAGACCATGAGATCCTCAGCAGGGAAAAAAAAAAAAAAAAAAAAGCATGTGGCGCCACCATTGGAAGAGAACAAACAGCAAAACACAACTTTATTCTGTAGACTCATTTTATCCCTGCACAAAATACAAAATGGTGCACGACCACATCAGCAGAATGTGCACATGTATGTTACACTTTGCTTAATCACTACACATAACTGTATGCAGTATGCATGTGTGAGATGTGTGCACACCCTCTACGTTACAGAACGTGCATCTATCCACAGTGGTATAAGATCATATGCACACATAGCCATATGAGGACTGCATGCACCCTGGCCTGTGAGGGATGCATGCATGTCTGTGGCTGTGCAGGGTCATGCTGGTACCACCACCAGCCTGTACTCCCTTTGGGACCTCACATTCCATCTCCTACAGGTGGCAGGGCAGGACTTGACTCAGAGAGAATTTACATTGGCCCCAAAGACAGAAAGAGCCCATCAGGATATATTTAAAACTTCCACACCATATTGGGCTAAGACTTCTACCTATAGCTCTCTACCTATAGTACCATTCCCTGGAACAAACGAAGCTAATAAAGTTCTTGAGCAATTCAATTGGTCACAAACGATTTTACCTCTTCTATACAAAAAGATGCTATACTTACAAGCTTTACATCTATAGTATGATCCCCTATTAACCACCCCATCCATCTTTCATAGCCTATCCCAACAAAGGGACACAATTGTAGTTTCAGCAAGAGTTCTCTACTACACTGTTCATCCTATTCTGGGCTGCTGTGGTTCCAAGTTCACAAAATAGTCCAGTTGTCTGCAGTAGTAGGGGCAATTTGCCACAGGAGGTCTTTAGCTGCCTCCACTGGTATCTGGGTGCAAACCCAACAATGGAAGATATTGTACAGTCTTGTAAAGGTGTATACCCAGGAATGCAGGCTATTTCCTGCTGTTAACCTGGATGGTAGGACAGGGCAGAAAGAGAGACCATTACAGATAAGTCCTTCCCTTCTGAGAGGATACAAGTGTCATGTTCATCTTGTGAGAGAAACCTCTGGTTGCACCTGGGAGTGAAGTATGGGGCATTCCTGCCATTACCTTACCTACAGAAGTGTCCCTCCCTTCCTCATAGGGCCTTGGAGCATCTCCCCCTTCCATGGGTCTCGAGGGTGTGTGTCACTCAGAACTGTACTGGCCCCAGCAGAGTATGTAGCTGCTCAGACAAAGGGCTACTAGAAAAGCATGCTCGTTGCTGTAAGTATGCATCTCACTTTGTCAGAGCGGGTGTTTGTGCCATCCCTGTCCAGGAGGATTGAGTCCAGGACCCCTCAACAAACCTTCAATAGGGTGGGTGGTCTGCACCATCATTACAGGTACTGCCCAGTACCTGCAATGGGCTTGCAGGCTAAGAGGGCAGCACATACTGCCTCTGCCTCTTTCCATAGGTATGACTAAAATCCACTTGGGCTATTCCTAGCACCTTGCTTCTGCCATAACCCCAAGAAACCTAAATATGTCTGTACTTGTTGCACTGTTCCTGGTCTGTCATTGATTTGTACATCACCTGTCTTATCTGACCAGACAACTCCCAAGAATTTGACAGAATACCCAGTTCCCTGGCCCTTGTCTTCATTGACAACCCAATCCCATTCCTGGAGAGTAGCTCCTTATACCCAGGTCCCTGCACCTTGTCTTCATTGATGACCCATCCCCTTTTATAGAGAGTGGCTCAAAGCCCACATGTAGCTGCTGCTAACTCTGTAAGAGAATCAGAGGTTAGCATAACATCATCAATACAATCATATAACCATACAACCTCAGGCTTCCCAAAGAGGCTAAATCCTGTGCCACCTGGCCATGATATGCCTCAGGCTTCTGCAAAGAGGCTACACCATAATGGAACTGCCCCTGTTCATGTGACAGGCAATCCATCATTACTGAAATGTTGAGTACTACTGCATGCAAGGGCAGTTTTACTTTGTTTAACTCCTGATAGACCACTGTCATGTGCCAGGAACCATCAGGTATTTGTACTGGCCACACAAGAGAGTCGATTAGGCTATGAATTGAGTGTATTACCCTGGCCTCTTCTATAGTTTGTCCAATTTCCTCATGTCCCTCTGGCAGCTTGTACTGCTGTATGTTCACAATCCTCATGGCCTAGGGCAGAGGAAGAAGAATGATAGGGATGTCCTCTAGTACCACACATTCCCCTTAGCTGGAATTTTCCAATAGTTGTCTGCACAGTCAATCCCTACAGCACATCCACACCCAGTATATAATCCACTATGGGTATCTAGGACATACTGCACAATGCAGGGGATCAGTAAATAGTCAATTCCAATAGTCCTCAGGTCAGACGGTTCCCCTGCCAATCAGGTACCCTGACTGAGTCCCTAGTCCTGGAGAAAATCGTCCACATATGTCTCTCTAGCTACTGGGACATTTGGCTCTACTACCTCCAGAGCCCTCGTAATGTCTTCTGGCTGGGGACAAACATCATCCCAGTCCTCTGGTGGGGTCCATGTTGCCAGACATACGGGTACCAGGAACCACAGGAGGCTGAGGGCCACATCTCCTCCCCCTGGTTTGTTCCTCCTGGGGCTGCTCCCCCACTGCTACTGGGAAGCACTGGGAGCATGGGGGTCATGTTCCCTCCACCCTGGGTTGTTCCTCCCAGGACTGCTCTTCCAGAGGGGCGCTGGGGGCACTCGCTGCCTCCTGCCAACTATGCTAATTGTCAGGAGTCTGGTTGGGGCCAGCTGTGGTTGCAGATGGTGAGATCTTCAGAGGAAAGAAAACATGTGAAATCGCCATTCAGAGTAGAAGAAACAGCAAATAGCAACTTTATTCTGCAGACTTGTTCCTTATATAGGGTTCTGCACCAAATGGCACATGCCCCCATCAGCGGGACATGCACATGTGTGTTACATTTTGCATAGTCATTGTACATGCGTTACACTTTGCTTAATCATTGCATATAACTATATGCAATGCCTACCTGCTAAGATATGGGAGGGTGGGAACCAGAGATGGTGCAGGGGCCACATGTATATGTGACTGCAGAATGCATGTGTGTCTGCACCTGCCTGGGATCATTCTATCATCACCTGTATTCCCTCTGAGCCCCCACATCATTCCAGAGTCTCAAGTTATATTTATTAAATCAGAAACTCAGAAGGCAGAACCTAGGAAAAATCTGTATATCAGAAAACTGCCCAGTTATTAAATTTTTAAAATGATTTGATTGATTCATTGCAACTACACATCCCAATGAGGTTCAATGTGATATGAACATACATGCACAGCTATTGGTGTATTTTCTTCTGAATGCCACCCCACTTTTCCCTTCTCCCTCCTAGTACATGTTAGTGAAGCTGATAGTAATGTTTTCATATGTTGACAAAGTGTTATTTGAACTATTTCCTTCCTCAATACTACCTTTTCTCTTCTCTGATTCACTCACTCAATCTCCTCCCACTATTCTAAAGGTCTCTCTACACATTGTTTGAAATCTCTTTTGTTTCCTAATGCCCCTGGGTTCAATCCTCAGTACCAAAAGAGAAAAAGAATCTATATGAAATGTTTAACTATTTGAAAATATGTCATTTACCAAAATTGACTCTGATAGAGATAGAAATTCTCTCCTGAATAAATTTCCATATGAGTTAAAGTTGTAAAAGAATTATCCCCCAAAATAAAAAGCACCGGATGGCCTCATGGCATAATGTTCCCAAACTTCAAAGGGCTAAGTATTTTCAGTATCATTTCATCATCCCAGAGCAATGTTGAGGTTAACAACTCAGTCTACATTCTCACTGGTATAATCCAAAACAACTGACCACACAACTTAGAGGAAGACTTGGGTTTTTTTCCTTATTGTTTTGGAGATTCAAGTTTCAGTTCATGTGAGGCTGGATCTCAGGCATAACAGATAAAGGCAAAAGCACAGTCCCTAAAGGCCACATTCCACCTGTAGCTTAACAATCAGTAAACCCATCACAATTAATTTTACATTGATGAGATTACAGCACCCATGACTTAATTACAACTCTAAACATTGAGGTATGCCACAGCTCCTTAATAGCTGGATCTTGAACAAGGCTTGGTCTGCTGGAGTCCTTCAAGGCAGACGATTCCAAAAGAAGGAATATGTGGCATATCTCACTTTGCATTATATTATATTCTGGAAATTTGGGGTGCTTTGGGCTTTGCTTTCATATTAATTATAAAGGGAAATTTCTTAGAAACATGTGGCCTGACAGAGGTGATCTCTTAGCTGAAAAAACAGTGCCTCAAGACAACCCATAAGAAATTCATTAACTACATACAAACATTAGTCAGGAAATGGGCTTTGCAAGCCTAGTTACTAAACAGCCTTATGTTCCCTCTCAGCACACAAGTATAGAAACAAAATAAATAAGCCAAAGAGATTTAGGTCTACTATCTTATCTATGAGTAAAGAAGGCTTTAAGACAGATAGTTTGCCCACT
Source organism: Graphiurus murinus (assembly GCA_004027655.1). Lineage (NCBI taxonomy): Eukaryota > Metazoa > Chordata > Mammalia > Rodentia > Gliridae > Graphiurus > Graphiurus murinus. Next base: position 36,115 of record PVLC010005971.1, read on the forward strand.
TCCCCCTTTGTCTCTCTAGCTGCCTGAGAAAAAGATAAGGACACTGCTTAAAGAAGCTAAACAATTAGTAAATATTTAAACTAATAAATAGAGGCTATTCGTTAACCTTTAATACTACTTTGCTTTGTACTAAAAGAATCTTGATATATGTATCATATTGTTTTCTTAATCCCATCAATTACCTTGGGAAATGGCTTTTCTAGTTAAAGATGTACCCACTCTACCTTTGGAAAAACAAGTCTGTAAAAATTCCTGTTCTATATGCCTCATTGCAAAAAAAGAAAAAAATAGTATAAAACAGCGACTGACAATAAAACAGATGCACTTCTACACTGCATGCAGTGTGAGTGTATTCTCGCGACCTCATCTCAATCCACACCTATCAAGGGACCCCCGACCCCACTGCCTCAAGGGCTGGACCCTGGCAGAGGCATAAGCTCTTCCTGGGATGTTCTATATCTAACCCTAACAAGGAGACACTCATTCAAAAACTGTAGAAAGCCCTCTCCAGAACAAGTTCTTGAAGCACCTTGATCTTGGACTTTCCAGCCCTCAGAACTGTGAGAAACAAGTTTTTTCTTTTCAAGCCACCCAATTTGTGGCAAGTTGCTATAGCAGCCTAAGCACACTAAGCCACATGGCTACATACCCATGTGTAATCTGGCATTGACTACCTCTCTAGATTCATCTCTCATGACTACCCTTCTCTGAACTCTAGCCACAGTGGATATGTTTTTTAGTTTCTTAAGCCTGCCATATTTTCTTGAGCCTCTAAGGCCTTTGCTATTATCTTTACCTAAAGTGCTCTTTTCTTTTTTCTTAATTTGCATAAAGTCTTCATATTTTAGCTCCAATATCACTTCCCAGAAATTTCTCTCCTAACTCCCATGACTAAATCAGATACCTCCCCCTCTCATTCTCACTCATTATACACTCCAGCAGAACCACATAATCATCTTCATCACACATGTGGCAGTGCATAATATATTTGTTCACTATCAGCTATGTTCCATGACAGCAAGAGGCACATGTGGTTATTCCTCACTATAACCTCAGCACTCAGTATAGTGCCTGACACGTAGTAAGTGCTTTGAAATACCTTTAGGATGAATGAATTGACTAATCTCGAGGGAATGAGACAGCCATGTCCTCTAACTTCACAATGCAATGACTTAGAGAAATGATATTTGAATTCCTAGCCATGGATGTTAATTCTCAAAATATTATTTTTATGCATTTAAGCATGATAAGTCAAGTCAGGCATGGTACACACACCTAAAATCCCAGTACTTGGAAGCTGAGACAGGAAGATCACAAATTCAAGGACTTAATGAGATTTATTTCAAGATAGAAAACAAATCAAAAGGAATAGGGGTATAGCTCAGAGGTAGAGCATCCCTGGGTTCAATCCAGAATACCACACACAAAAAAATAATACATCACAAGATATTCTTGAATGATAAAGGAAAAATATATTTCAATATTAGAAAACTTTAGAAAGACACACAAAAGAAAGAAGAAATTCTTCTGAATAATTTTATGGTGTTGCTAATATCATATTAACTTTACGGAACCAGATAAAATTCATATATATATGACAGTGTGCAATGCAAACATTTAAAGATATCCTGGCATCCTAAGTTAATATAGTGGAAATGCAGTGGACCTTTGTTCTGAATCAGGCTGTGCTGCCCAGTAACTCAGCTTCATGTGCCTTATCTGTAGAAAGGAGAGCAAGAGCTATTCCATGGAAAGAATGGGCATGGCAGGAGGTGAAAAACAATGAAAGTTCCTCTCATCTTCACACTTGAATGCTGTTGCAAGTGTGTGTGATGTGTGTGTGTGTGTGTGTGTGTGTGTGAAAGAGAGAGAGAGAGAGAGAGAGAGAGAGAGAGAGAGAGAGAGAGAGAGAGAAAACACACATCAGAGATTACTGACTTTTCTAGGATAATTTTAGTATTTTAAATATGAGAAAAAAGTGAACAAATTTCAAGGCATATAGGATATAAAGTCCAAGCAACTGATAATTCTTTTTGTTTTCTTTTTCTTTTCTAGCTAAATGTCTCTGTAGAACTTGTCTCTCTACCACACCCACCACTTTTTTTAGTTTTTGCTCACAACTGGTATCTCTTTAGAAGGAGGAAGTGGTTTTGGTGCTTTCTAAACATCTCTTTTGCAACAGCTATGAGTAGCAGTGTTGAAAGTCTATCACCAATTCACTACTATATTTGAAGTGGGTTTAATTGGTGGGTTTACAATCCTTTTTAAGTAGCAACATCAGACAATAGATCTCTTTAGAGACAATCTCCTCACAGGAACTTTGTAAATATTATGGGTTTTACCAGTGGCAATTTTTTGAATATATCTTTGGAAAAAGGACAAAGATTGATGTTAGTATAACATAGCCAGCTATGGCAATACCCACTGATTCTAGTTTTTCCTTGTGAAAAGAAGAAAAATTATTAACTGTACAGTGCCTGAGAGATGTCATATCAGATCCATAAAGGATAATGTGACTAAAAATCTTCAAGAACATAATACTTTAACATGGCTTTTCACTGAAATACTCTCAAACATTCTCATCCATGTATCCTGCCCTTATTGACCATGAGATTTGTATATGCAGATGTAATCAAACAATATTTGAAAAAGTTCATCTGTACTGAACACACGCAGACCTTTATTCTTGTCATTAATCCCGACACAATACAATATCACAGTTATTTAGATAACATCTCCACTTTCTTGCATTATAAATAATCTAGAGATGAACTGTAGTATAGGGGAAGATGTGCACAGGTTTTATGAAATGCCATGGACGGGGTTCTGGATTCAATTTCCATGTAGATACTAAAGAAAGGCCAATCGTGCTCTGAAATACACTGAAATATGCTAGTTTTTGTTTCTGGGACTGGGGATTGAACTCAAGGCCACACACTTACTAGGCAATTGTATTCTACTGAGCCATATTCCCAGACATTTTTAAATTATTTCTTTTGACACAGGGTCTCACTAAGTTGCCTATATTGGCTTAGGCAACTTGGGATCCTCCTTCCTCAACCTGCCATGTTGTTGGGATTATAGAACTGAACCACCATCTTGGGCTCCTAGATTGATTTTTTATTTAAGTATATTCTTTTTCTAAAAAAATTTATATTTCCTTCCACCCATATATCACCAGTCTACTCGTACCTCCAAAGCTAGAACACATGGTTAGTGAGGGGTAAATTCCTAAAGGAATTCTAAATTCCTACCATCAAAACAAATGAAGATAATGAGGCTGTTCTAGTGCCAGGGTTGCTATTTTCTTTCCCAGAGCTAAGAAGCTAGGAAGTAATTTTCACCAGCTCCTTGCAGTACACAAAAAGGGAAAGAGAGAGAGAGAGAGAGAGAGAGAGAGAGAGAGAGAGAGAGAGAGAGAGGAAATAAGCCAGCCAGACCTTACAGGCTTTGCTCTGCTTAAAATTAGGAAAACATGACCACTTGGGGATTACTTCTACAAGTTTTTTGTTTGTTGGTTTGTTTTGTTTGTTTGTTTGGGTTTTTTTTTTTTTTTTTTTTTTTTTTTGCTATTGAATGAGTAAAAACACAATGCAGATGAGAGGCAAAAATTTATAGACAAGGGTAGCTATTTCTTGGGGCTCTCTTGTCCCCCAGGGAGGAATGCTGGAATCTTCCATGTCTCAGGAGCCTGTATAGAGGAAGGGCTTCACCTTATCACAAAAGATATCCTGAATGTATATCCTATAATAATGAATAATAGCTGCAGTTTCAGTGTGGCAGGTCTAGCCAAAGCCATAACCCAGGGAATCTGACTTTTCTGTGGATAATGAGTGAGGCAGACACACACAGGGGGATAGATTCTTGGGATATTAATCCATAATCTATTGCATGTGATAAAAGGACAGCTGACAAAATCCCTCTTCTTCAGTCTTCAGGAAATGATGGAAATAAATATAGGGCAGATGAAGTCATAGTATTTCAGAACACATGTGCACTGATTAGAAGAAAAAAAGAAGGCAACATGCTTGATAGAGGGTTGTCACTCTGCCCCTCCAAGGGCCATTTTTGGGAAGGCACCAGCTAATTGTTCTGTTTCAATGGCTGCTTGGTCCGGCTGCATTTGAATGCTAATATTCTCTTTATCTCTCTGATATCTGTTAACCAGTGGCACCTTCATTTTTTTCTTTTACAAGCCCCCCCCCCCTGCACTGCAACTATGCACAGCATTTATTAATTCATCTACTTGTTCAGTTACACTTGTAGTCCAGTATATCCAGTCCCCTTTCCTTTTAAATGAAAAGAAACTAAAATTGAAAAAAAAAAAAAAACCCTTTCATCTCACTACCATTCCCTCAAGTGCAAAAGCTGGGCTTGAACTTCCTTTTCTGCCACTCACAACTTCTTGTGGAGTTGTTGAGTAGGTTCTCTTACAAAGCAAGGCAATGTACTCTGCTTTTTGAGAATAAAGAAAGATGTCTTAAAATACCATTCATCATCAAGTAGATTTCCATTAGCACGGTGATCAGTTTCATTAAATGGTACGAATATCTCTATTATGTGCTAGAAGCACTCGTTCTCCTTTCAAAAATATATTGAAAATAATTTGATGTCAATTTCCATGGTGATAGAAGAACATCACTTAGAGCCATAACAAGTATATATATTTCTGAGTTATTGTGAAACTGAATCTGTACTTTTGTGTCAAGAGTTCTCTGGATTTTGTTGTTATTACTGTTTTATTACCTGAAAATTTTTAAAAAATGCTTTTATAAAAAATGTACGGCAATTATTAAATTGCATCCTTTTTTTGTATCTTGCTGGTCAACCAATTTTTTTGTGTGTGTGAGATAATGCTTCAAAAGAAGAAGCTCAATTTAGCTTTTGTGAAGATTTTAATAATGGAACCCTTTGTGTATCGAAAGGGTTATACGTGAAGTGTCAAATCCTAAGAATCCCTTTGCATTGCCAAATGGCACTTTGCAATCTTTTTTATTATTTATAAGGCAGAGAAACTGTTGAACAAATACTATATTTATATACCTTTTTGGTTTTCTTTTTAAACCCCATTGTTTGTACCTAGTTGATATCACATATTAGAATTATGTAAATATGAACACATTCATCATTATTATTGGTGCAGTGACTTGTGAGGGATGTAATTAACTTGGTTTTCTTTCCCTGGATTCCAGAATTCTGTCAACAATTGTCAGATAGTGGCTTCCTAATGCGGGTAAGGTGGGGATTTCAAAACAGAGACCTAGAATTAATTGAACATGGATAAAATCACATTATGGGTTTACTATATATTTTACCTTACTGAATACAACAAACTCAAATAATATACCTCCACTGGCCAAGATAACTCCAATTACTGTGCCCACAAGTCTCACGAAGATCCTGAAGCCTGTAGTCAGGTGTTTCTAAGACACTGGCTTCCATCCACTTCTGTTCAGGCTCTCTGCTTTCATTATTCTGTTACTATATCCTCCCAACTACAGTACCCACCAGCCACTATTAAAATTACCCCTTGCTTATATCAGGACTCTCACTACTTTTCGCAGGAATTCTTTTGTCCCCCTTCTTGCAATGATTTCTTTTGTACTTTGGTGTCTGAGGAATTCTAGCCTTGCACTATATTCTTTCCAAACATTGCTGGGCTTTGTGCCTGAGAAAGCTCTGGAGAGAGCTCTCTCTCCACTTGCCCACAGTCCTGTGAGTCTTTCACCGAAGTGAAATTACAGAATGGTTTTCTTTGCCTTCAATTTTTTTTTTTTTTTTTTGAAGTTGGGCATGTTTCAGAGAAGACTATAAAATCAGAGAGGGATTATATTCTTATGGTCACCCTTGACTCTGGGATTTGCTTCTACTTAGTTAACTCAGGGAATATATAATTTTACTGTTTTAATCAGATGTCCTGTCCTTGCTATGGTATACAGAGTATGGATGGAGTTGGGCCTTTTCATCACACACACACACACACACACACACACACACACACACACATTCTTTACTAAAGATTCAAAGGGTGGACTTTACAAGCAGAAATTTAAAAACTTGAAATTGTATATTATATATTCTTCTTATTAAAGTCTTTAAACTACTACCTGAGATTTTTCTGTAGCCTTTTTTTTTTATTGTGGGAATTGGACCAAGGGGCATTCTACATTTGAGCCATTATTTTACTTAATTGTTTATTTATTCATTTGCTATTACTATATTTATTTTATTTTTATTATTTTATTTTTAAATAGGGACTTGCTAAGTTTCTGAGGATCTTGCTAAGTTGTTGAGGCTGGCTTCAAACCTGCAATCTTCCTGTCTCAGTCTCACAAGTACTGGTATTACAGATTTGTGAAATCATGTCCAGCTTTCCCTAATCTTTCATCATGTATTTCCTATTTTTCCTCTACCCTCTCATCTTTCTTCCTTAATTTTCCTAGATTTCCCTCCTCCAAATTCTTTTCAGTCTATTTGGCAGAACAATTTGATTATCTCTTTACTTTTTCTCTCAAACTCATTCCCAGGCTGGCCCAACCCACCAGAGTGTTTGGGGTGGGGGGGTGCATATAATGATCACCAACTGCATTGATAGTAACACAGATACCTGGAAACAAACTGAGATCTCATTGAACAGGAGTTTAGCTAAATTTTATATCTAATTCCCTTCTCCTATTATGCTGCTTATAATATTTTTACGAGTTCCTTGATCTGACTAAATCTGCATCATTGTATTAAATTCATGGCATTTTATTTTAAAAATAATTTGACTAAGGTAGAGTCAGATGAAGAGAAACTCCTTAAAAATAAAACATAAGCAATCACTATGGAAATTAGAATACATTAATCTGAAAATAAAGCAACTAGGAAAATGACTGTATCTATCCCATATTAGAAATAGAAAATGGAAAACACTTAATAGGATAAGTTACCCCTTTGGAAAATTTTTGGAAATATGAACTCCATTCGTTAACCTTATAGTCACATTAACTGACAACACTTTTGTTATAATTAACTTCATAAGGCTTTCATTCTAAAAAGGAGATTGAGGGCAAATGAAGTTAAAATCTTTTAGTGGCAGCACAGTTCACCAGTATCTGTTCTACCCTCAGCCCCAAAGGTACAGGAAACTCTTCATCAATAATGTAAGCTCTGCTATAACCTTGAGGAGAGTGGGCACGGAGCACTGCCAGTGGACTCTGCTCCCTGCTGTCAGGATGGCAGTTGCGAGACTCTTCCACATAGTCCTTCGCCCAGGCTACAGGACCAAGCCTTCCCGGTGATGCCAGTCACGTAATTTGGATTATCTGGAGATGCAGATTTGATGACACGATCATGGATCCAATTTCATGATTATTCCAAGAGAAATGCTGATCTGCATTTAACTTATTTTGGGAAAGGGAGGTAATCCAATGTGTGTCCCGGGCATTTGCCAATCTTTCTGTCAGAGGCCAAATCGCTTCAGCCAGCAGTCTTGGCCTTCCACAGCATTCCGAATTGGTGTTGGCCGTACTTCACCCCTGATGGATACCTCTGGCAGACACTGAGCAGGAACGGCGGTGACCTCAGGATGGGCTTCCTCCTCACGGCACTGGAGGCTGTGAAAGTGCTAGACGGCTTCACACTCGGGTTGCTGTTAGGACTTTTGTAACCCTGATATCTCTCTGGTTGTAAACAATGAACAAGAGACCATTTTTGTACTCACATTATCATCTTTTCATTTTGGGGCAAGACTGCGCCACAATGTAAAAAGCAGATTTAGATAGATTTGTAAAAATTTTTTTAAACATAGACCTCTTCTCTATGTGTTTATGTCATCTATGTCTCATTAATAATCAAGATACATTAATTAACCCAATTTAAACAAGATTAGAAAAGTTGAGTAAAGAAAGTAGTATTTGTTAAAAATAATTTTATATTGGTTTAAAACCAAAATCAATAGGGTTTTCAAATATAGGACTGGTTGTACTCTTACTAGAAATTTTTGCTAAAGGCACTTTTGTAGACATTCATCGAAAAAATATACATATTGATCCAGGTGTAGCTATATCCCAGTATTTGGGAGGCTGAGATAGGAGGATTGTAGGTTTGAACCCAACCTGAGCAACTTAGCGAGACTCTGTTTCAAAACAAAAACTAAAGTAGGGCTGGGGGTGTAGTTTGGAGGAAGAACAACCCTAGGTTCAATCTCCAGTACACAAATAAACAAACAAACAAATAAATAAAAAGGCTGGGAATGTGGTTCATAGATACTCAAGTAGTCATAATATATGTTGAGTATCTACCACATATCAGGAGAATTTTAGGTACTAGGAATGTCGTGGGACAACATGGTGTCACTCTTGAGTTTTGGCCTCTATGATAAAAAGAATTTCAACATGTGCCAGTCAGGAACAAAAGGCAGGAATTTATTTAGGAAAGTAAGGGACTCAGGGGAAAACAGGTGCACGGAGATCTTCCGGGCCACATGAGCGAGGGCTCTTTGCAGTCTTTTTAGTCCTTGGCACAGAAGAAGTTTGGACTTTCTCTTTCTCAGGTATCAGCAATGGGTGGTGACCTCTTTCTCAGGTTTCAAAGATAGGTGGTTCTGGCTGAGATCTGACCTTTGTCCTCCTGGACCTCAGGAATCTCTGGTGGGGGCAGGGATCCAGGGGATTAAGGGTGTGGCCCACTGAGACTTCTGCCTAAGACGTGGCACACCCTGTGGGGTGGAGTTAGATTATGAACTCTCCAGATTTAAAAACTATATTTTTCCTTTCCTTCCCAATGTCTCCTTTCTGCCTAAATTTAATTCCTGCTACTCTACCTCATCAGGAATACAATGGTTAATTAAACATGTCTTAACTTTATGGAAGTAAATGTTTCTGGAACAGACAGCCAGAAAACAATTTAAAAACAAATAAATGGCCAGGCATAGTGGTACACACCTTTATTCCTATTTCTTGGGAGGCTGAGACAGGAAGATTGCAGGTTCAAAGTCAGTCTCAGGAACTTAGGGAGGCCCTTAGAAACTTGGTGAGACCTTGTTTCAAAATAAAAAATAGGGTTGAAGATGTAGCTCAAAGGTAGAACACCCCAGATTCAATCCCCAGCACCACAAAAATAAGTAAGTAAATGTATGTATGTATGTATGTATGTATGTATGTATGTATGTACGTATGTACGTACATACATGTGTTCAGGTCTAGTAAGTGCTATTATGTAAACCAACAAGGCATTGAGAATGAGAAGAGCCTCAGACACTTTGGGGGAGGTTTCTAAAGGGATGCTTACCCTGAGATGCAAAGGAAAAGCAGAAGAAGAAAGACAAAAGCAATCTATTCACAGAAGAAGCTTAAGTAAAAGTCTTATGGTTGGACAAACCAAAATGAACTAAAGAGAGAGTAAAACAAGATGAGGTTGGAGAGAAGGAGGGGTCCAGACATGCATGAATGTATAGACCAAAGCAAGTAGTTTTGATTATATTCTAAGGACAGATGCTTCTTGACTTATACTGGATTACATAGCAATAAATTCATTAAATAGAGAATGTGTTTGACATACTTAACCTACTGAACATCACAGCTTAGCCTTGCTTAGAACATTTATATTAGCCTACAGTGGGCAAAATCATCTACAGGAAGCCTCCCTCATAATATAGTATCAAATACCTCAGGTAAACACACACAGATGGGTGTTTCACAAATATGATGGAATAATAAAAACACCAGACATGATATCCAAGAAGCACTGCCAACAGGGAACACTGCAGAGGCCAATGATTTCCTCTTGTGGCTGTGCAGCTGCCTGCAAGCTGCAGCTCATGGCCATTGCCCAACCCGGAGATCAAGAGAGGAGGCCATACCATGTGCAGCCAGGCTGGGGGAAAAGCCAAACTCAAAATTTGAAGTATAGTTTCTACTGTGAATAGAAAAATTTAAGTATCGTTTCTACTTGTGAATAGAAGAGTTTGTAGATAATAGAAGGAACAAGAAAAGAGGTGGAGAGACAAGTCAAAAGAAAGTTGCAGGGATCCTGGAAACAGAACATGGGCGGTGACATGTGGTGGCTCTGGGAATAGAGTGGCAAAATCTTTGGAATATATTGGGGATATCCCATGTTGAGAATTGCTTCAGGTTTCCTTCGAAATACTGTGAAGGAAATTGGAAACAAGACAAGAAGACCGGCACTTTATTTTGGTAACTGTAGTTTTATCCAGAATTGGTCTATAATTATGCATATTTATTTCTCAGACTTTGAAGACAACACTTGGATTTATATAGGCACAAGAATGCAATGGAGATGACTTTCCTGTAAAAACCAGGAGGCAAAGATTTAGGGAAGCTTTGTTTTACTTTAGGTGAAGACAGAGATCCTCCTTGACCTAGCTCCTGTGGGCTCCTTTAGGCCCCAGCATGGGCTGACCTTGGACTCCATCCATGGCTCATTTGGTACTGTTTTAGCAAGAATCCTACTGGATCAGTTCACCAAGAATCCCCCGCCTTCCTCATCCTTCTCTCCTCTTCATCTTATCCCTGCTTGGCTTCAGCAAGAATCCTGTTGGGTAGCTGGTCTAACAAGAATCCCCGAGTCTTAGTTTCTTCCTAGTAATTTTCTATCCACTGGCCACCCTCTCACCTAGGCTATAAATATCCATTTGTTCTTTTTTTTTCTTTTTGTGGTACTGGGGATTGAACTCAGGGGCATTCTACCTCCGAGCTACACCTCCAGCCCTATTTTTTTATTCTTTATTTTGAAACCGAGTCTCACTAAGTTGTGGAGTGCCTCAGGTAGCTGAGGCTGGCCGCGAACCCGGATCCTCTGGTCTCAGCCTCCCGAATGCTGGGATTACAAGCGTGTGCCACCATGCCCGGCTATCCATTTGTTCTTGTTGAATATAAAGCTGGGCCTGATTTCTCTCTTTTACTGCAAACTCCCCCATAGTAGTAGATGCCCCTCCCCCAATAAACTCTGCTTAACCCACTTTAGCAATTTTCGTGAATATAATTTTTTTAACAGTGAAAAGAAAAAAAGAAGGAAGAAAGAAAGGAAGGCTAGAAAAAATGAGAAAAGTAACAAGAACTAACAGTGTGAAAAAATAGAAGTGTTTATTTATATTTAAATGAAGAGAGAAGAGACAGGAGGATTGCAGGTTTGAAGCTAGCCTCAGCAACTTAGCAAAACTCAATTTCAAAATAAAAAAAGGAGCTCGGGTTGTAGCCCAGAGGTAGAATGTTCCTGGGTTTAATCTCCAGTACCAGAAAATTAAAAACTAAAATGAAAAATGATGGAGAGAGAGTTGGCAGAGAGAAGCAATGAACAAGTGTCTTATACTAAGACTACTTGGTGGTAAAGTCTACCGAGAGAGATCTGGGCGTCTCCTCTCACATTCATGCCCATTTATTCCCTTCCTGTTCTCAGAAGAAAAGGAAAAGTCCCTGTTCAGGGAGATATTCTTTCCCCTCCTTCCTATCCATACAAATTGCTTGTTAAAATAAACTCTTACTTTCCAATCCCACAAATCTTCACCATGCCAACAATTGTATAGAAATGAAAACACTATGACAACATTGATTTACTTGAGAAAGTACCTGAATTCTTACAAGACCCCGGAATGAATGCTTGTAAACTTGGGAGGAAATGAACATGAGACACCCTGTAGCGATAACATGCTGAGTTCATTATTATTGTCATTCCAGTGGCACTTATGTTTGAATTACACTTAAAGCTCTTGATTATTTTGAATGCATCTTTTTAGAATCAGGTTGCTTAAATCCATCTGAAACCTTTCAACCCTAGCCCCCCATCTATGAAGGGGGGCTTCATATAAACCAGTATGGCAATATAAACCCAGATTACTTGTGGCCTTGATTGAATGTGATGTCTTTCTTCACTTAATTCCTTAAGGAGACAAGCCTTAACATGAACACAGACTTAGCACAATTTATAGGGTGCATGATTTTGAAAATGATAAATCATTGACAACTCAAAATCCATATAGATTATTTTAATATTGCTTGCCCTCTAAATTAGATGTTTTGAGTATACTGGCACATACTAATTTCAAGTAGTTGTACTGAACATGCGTATCTCATAATGCAAAAGAAATTCTTTTAGAAACATGTTGCTCCACTAAAGTTGCCCCTATCTATATTCTTTTTAATTTCCTCCGAAATATTAGTGGCAATCTGTCCTGCATAGGAGATAACTTCAGTAACTTTGTTCTCTGGCCATAGATTGTCTATTCCAAAGTCATAAAGGTTGAAAAGTTTCTCAACAACCAAATGGTCTTTGGTTTTGGAATTGTAGGTATCTCATTGACAGTTTGATCAAGTTATTTCATCAGGCAAACCAGTGAAGTCATACAGGAGCCTCCTACACATCATGCAATCCCACCATTATCACTCAATTCTCTGGGGTTTTGCACACTTGAGTGGAAATAACACCAGACCACAGCATTTATCATCAAGCTCAAAGTGCTTACCAAGTATGAGCATTCTTTTATCACTGAATCAGGATGAATCTATAAAATAATTTTTGGGAGAGGGGTAGCATCTTCTGTTAAGAAAGAAAGCTTTTCATGCAGTAATCTGCAACAGATTCAAGTGCCTTCAGGTAAATCAGAAGACGGAACTTGGGCAGATGGCAAGCCTACTTAGATTTCTGAAATTAATTTGTGAATATATGATCTGTACCCCAGTTTGAGAACCTATACCAAAAGTACAGTATTGATATTTAAAACTTTCCCAAACTTTGACACCCTAAGGTTTTCTTATTCTGTCTGTATTTTTCTTTTCATGGTAAATAGCCCTAAGACACAAAATAAACCACCAACACTCTCCAAACAACCAACAACTTTTCTCACATAGAAGACAAAACAGAAATTTGACAGTTATAAACACAATTAGTAGCAGGAGCAGACAGAAGATGGGAAAATACAAATATACTTGCTGTCTACTTGTTAAGCATTTTCAGAGTTGAATGTTAGTTCTGCCTTGTAAAAGTCTTGCTTTCTTTGTGATTTTTCTAGATTTGATTTCTTGTATATATTTGTGTACTTCTGTACTCCAGTCTTTCTTCTGTACTTGGGCTTGAAGGCTTTTAATATCATAGGTTCTTATTTTGACACTTTACTGAATAGCATCGAGTGTAGGCTCCTGTGGGTGTTCAGATGTGTGTGAGTAGGTGGAAACATTGATCTCTTTTAAGGAGCAATATTAATGTGACCACGTACTACAGGAGTTTGTTGGTTATATGAAATTAAACAGAGGTGGCAATTTCTTGTTCTCACACAACACCCACGCAGAACTGCTTCTCAACTCCTAAAATCGAAACAGAATAGGATCTTGTACATGCTGTGTTGGAAAATTTTTCCGCACCAACTGTGTCACGATTTTTTTTTTTTTCTGTGAGCTGAGTGGCCACTAGTATTGTATATATGAGAAGTCTGCCTGAACAGAAAGTCTAGCTTTCCTTCGTGCTCCTATTGTTTACTTACATGGATTTGACAAAGAGAAATTCACTTTAGATTTGATACTGACACAATAATAATAATGATAATAATAATAATAATAATAAATTAGATGATAGGGGAAATGATTAAGAATTCCATACCCAATCTATAAAATAAGATACAGTAGCCCCTCCCACATTTGGATTTATTAGCAGTCCCAACAGTCTTATAAACTATAACTATCTTATTTAATTATATGATGTTTGGAAGTGTTTGAAATAGCTTACCATAATCAGCTTTTTCAGCTTTTCTAACTTAGCAGCAGAGAAAGTAAATACAAAACCTCAGGCAATTCAGGGTATAGTGCTATCAGATCCAAGTATGAAGTTTTTTGAAGTGCCACAAATATTCATGACCACTTTGCATTCTGCACATGTAATATACATTTTTATTTCAATATAAAATTTGCATGTCCCACATCTTCTCAAATAAAAAATTAACATGTCACAACAGTCCCTTGCCTTGCCCTCAAGCCTACAACTCGTGCCTGCTCAGCAAGGCCCTTCTTCCCCCTAAACATACCACTAACACCTGGGAGGGACTCCTCAGTGAGGAAGCTTGCTATACTACACAATAAGAATTGAAAGTCTTCAGTCAGTGCACAGACATACTGCTCTGTATGTTCTTTATCTGAATAGTAATCAATATACTTTAAATACAATTTGGTTTCATAATTTCCTACAATTTTAGTTTTATTGGTGCATTATAAGTATACATTATAGTGGGGTTCATTGTGGTATATATAACACAATGTATATAATATAAATGGGTTGATCCCATTTCCGAGTATCCTCCCATTCTCTACTTATTCAGTATGAATAGGGGCTGGATTTTACCAAACCTTATATTGTATCTATTGAGATGATTATGCAAGTTTTGTACCTAATTCTATTCATGTGGTGAATTATATTTATTTTTTTATTTTATATATTATTTTTTTGAAGTACTGGGGATTGAACCCAGGGGCATTCTACCTCCGAGCTATAACCCCAGCCCTATTTTTTCTTTATTTTGAAACAGGGTCTCACTAAGTTGAAGAGGGCCTCACTAAGTAGCTGAGGCTGGCCATAAACCTTGGATCCTCTTGTCTCAGCCTCCCAAGTACTGGGATTACAAGCGTGTACCGCCATGCCTGGCTTGTGCATTTATTGAACCATCCTCGCTTCCCTAGAATGAAACCAACTTGATCATGAGGTACAACCCTCTTAATGTGCTATAGAATATGATTTGCTAATATCATATTAAGGACTTTTAAATCTATGTTCATAAAGGATATTGGCTTGTGATTTTCTTTACTTGATGGGTCCTTATTTGGTTTAGGAATCAGGCCAATACTAGCTTTATACAATAAATTTGAAAGTGTTATCCTCTTTTTTTATTTCATGGATTAATTTGTGGAGTCTTAACTGGTTTTTCTTTAAATATCTGGTAGAAGCCATTTGGTCCTGGGCTTTTTTTGTTGAATGGTTTTTTATTACTTCTTCAATCTCATTGCTTGTTTTTGTCTGTTTGGGTTTTTTTTATCATCTAGTTTCAATTTTGATATAAAATTGAATGTGTCTGGAAATTTGTCAATTTTTTTCTAGATTTTCACATTTATTTATTGGTGATACATTTTCAAAATAGTCCCTAGTGGTCTTCTGTATTTCTGTGATATCTGGAGTGATATCTTCTTCTTTATCACTAATTTGACTAACTTGAGTCTTCTCTTTCTTTCTTTTATTCAGTATGTCTAAGGGTTTATCAATTTTGTTTATATTTTAAAATAACCAACTCTTTGTCACATTGATTCTTTGTATTGGTTTTTATCCCCTATTTCATTAATTTTTGCTATGATCATAATTATTTCCTTCCTTCTACTGATTTTATTCATGTTTCAAAGGACCTTGAGATGCATTATTAGGTTTATCATTTAGGATCTTTCTGGTTTTTTAATGTAGACACTAATAACTAAACTTTTCTTTGCGTTTCCTTTTAAAGACTTTAGTTTCAAGTCTAAGACTTTAATGCATTTTATTTTGAGATTTGTGTATGACATGAGAACATGGTCTTGTTTTGTTTTTGTGCAGGTGAATATCCAGTTTTCCCAATACCATTATGGAGGAGGTGTCCTTGACCCATTGTGTGTCCTTGGCACTGTCAGGAAAGGTCATTTGGATACTTACATATGGGCTTATTTCTGGGCTCTAATTTATTCCATTCTTCTATGCTTCTATGTGTGTTTTTATGCCAGAACCATACTGATTTGCTTTGTAGTTTTGGAATATATATATTCCAAATATATATACATATATACACACACAAAGCTTTACTGTTTTGCTTACTGTAGCTTTAATATATATTAAATTATATATGGTATGCAATATATCTATATAATATATATAATTATATACATATAATTATACACATATACATGTATATGTATACATGCATATTATATAATTATACATATATTAACAATTAAATGATATATATACGTATAGTTTTATATATATGTACGCATAATTTATTTGGGTACTGGGATTGAACCCATGGGCATTTTGCCTCTGAGCTACACTCTAGCCATTTTACTTTGAAACAGGATCTCGCTAATTTGCTAAGGGTTTCTCTAAGTTGCTGAGGTTGACCTTGAACCTGCAACTCTCCTATCTTGGCCTCTGAAATATGTTTTAAAATCAGCTAGTATAAGACCTCCAGATTTGTGGAATCTAAAAGATAAAACATATAGATATATAGTATAGTTGCCAAATTGGGGTAGGGAGAGGAGTAGAAAAATATGCGTCCAAAGGTACAATTTTGCAGTTATTAAGAATGAATAAATCTGACTTCACCTTATCAGTAGGATGATGACAGGTAGTAGCGCGGTATGAAAAAAAAGTTCTGTGTTCCTCAAAAGACTGAACAGAGTTATCCTATTTCAGACAATACTTTTCTTTCTTTCTTTTCTTCCCCTCCTCCTCCTCCTCCTCCTCCTTCTTCTTCTTCATCTTCATCTTTTGGTAGTGGGGATTGAACCCAGGGATGTTCTACCACTGAGCTAGGCCCCAGACCTTTTTATTTATTTACTTATTTTTATTTTGAAATAGGATCTCGCTAAGTTGCCCAGGCTAGCCATGAACTTGCTATCTTCCTATTTCAGCTTCCCAAGTTCTGGGATTATAGGCATGAGCCACCATGCCCAAAACAGATAATACTTTTATATGTGTTCATAGCAGTATATTCATTTTGCCAAATGGTGAAATGAAACCATCAGTTAAGGAATGCATGAATAAATTGTGCTATATCCATACAGTGGAATATCATTCAGTCACAAAAGGACTGGGGTATTCATATACATTAGGCAAGGCCCTAGCACTGAGCTACACCACTAGCCCTTGGGAGGAGTTCCCTGGGGAGGAGGGTTGATCTTCCACTCGTAGGCACATCTTATTGTGGTTGAACTCACCTGCAATGTTCTGCTGTTGTTAGCTCTCCCTTTCTTTTCTCTTCAGGCCCAGCTTGACATGACTCTGATATGGAATATGCTTTAATGTTTTTCCATTTTCTTTTGTTTTCCTTAACCTTAGGTGTCCCTTCCAAACATTATTTTTTGAGTTTTTTCTTATGTTGTAAAACCCTAACACATTTTCAATAGTTACAGTCACTCTATATAATGACAGAGCAGGGAATCCTAGTTTCTACAAAGTTGAGCTGTATATTATTTGTTAATACATGGCATGGACATTTTATGTCATACAATGTATTAAATTGTAAATATGCTTTTATCATATTACACATTAAGAATTGAAACTCCTCAATCTGTGGAGCAAACATACTGGTGCAGATTAGAGCACTCCTGGCACTATATACCTGTCTGATTTTTTTTCTTTCTGATTGTGTTTTTGTCCTTGCTATTGTTATTATTTCATTCCATCTCTTTCCTCAGACCTAGGCTTGAATCCCTCTTACAAACCCTTAGGCAAATGCCTTCACCTCTCAGATATGTAATGGCTCAGGTCCTTTGTGTATTCTTACTTCTCCTTATTTAATGAAAGAGAGATGCAATTTTATTTTTCCTAAAAGTATTATTATTCTTAGTTGTATATTCATATATCTATTTACTGCCGTGGTCACCATACCATATTTCTTGTGTGTAAGAAGTATTTTGAGAAACCTGTGATATGAGAAGACTATGATCTATCTGTTAATGTATTATACATAAGGATGGTTTGGATCTATTTTATCTGAGTCTGTGCCATCGATTCAACTGTGAGTTTGCATAAAATACATATTTCTATTGCCCTTAGAGTACATGACATTTTATCAAAAGTGACCCGTGTGCTCCAGTATGTTTCTCCTGCCATGCTGTCTCCTGGGGTTTCCCATAACAAAGAACCTCTAGCTTCTGAGAAGTTAATGTTCTTTCTTTTGAAGACTGTGAGTTTGTGAGATCACACACTAGGTAACTGAAACGCGAAACATCATAAAGGTATTTTCAAAACTCAGGCATTCTGTGAATGAGACATGAAATGAATTTCATGCGCACCAGCTCCCTGGAGCCTTGTCACAATAGATAAGGCCAAGTCGAAGGATGCGGCTTTACTTCTTGTGGGCTACCGAGCAGCAGAGTTAATAACTGAATCATAATTTCACTCCAGGACATAGAAGCTGCTACTTCCTGTCCTCTTTTGATCCCTTTATCCATAATAGTGAAAGTAGAACTACTTTAAAACCAGACCAAAGGATGAATGTGTCCATTGCGCTCTCTTATAATTTGGCTTAAACACATTCAGAGTCACTTCCTCTGGGTGGGCTTCTCGAATTAATCTCACCATCTAATTAAATGTTTCATTTATATGGCACATTGGTGGTATTAACCACTCCAACCATGTCCACACCCTCAGTAAGTGACTTAGCATATTTCTTTGACCCTTGATTCAGAATTAGCTATGTGACAATTTTGGCCTGTGTATGTTCCTCATTGTGGTGGGAGCAGAGGCTTGTAAAAGCATCAGCATTTGCATCTCTTCTTTTTCTCCTATGATGTTGCCATAAGAACATGTCCAGGTTGACCTGCTAGAAGGGAGACATGTGCCTCAGCACCCCTATTGCTCTAGCCCATACCCAGCCAAACATGAGACGTCATGACTGTTGCAAGAACCGCAGAGGATGACAGACGCTGATCAGTCCTCCTGAACCTAGCCCATGTCTGCAGAATCCTGAAGAGAATACATTAAACTCATATTTATTATCTGGTGATATCAAGAGGATGTGCACAGCTATGGTGTGGTAATACACAGCGGGTAACAATTTCTGTTGTTTCTTTATACTGTCATACCTCAGTATCTATGGGGGGGACAGAGGTTGTTCCAAGGCTTCTTATGGATGTCAAAATGAGCAGATGCTCGTCCCTTCTGTAAAATGATGTTATAATAGTATTTAATGCAATCCCCTTGTGCACTTTAAATCATCCTTATATTACTTACGCAATACGAATGCTATGCAATTAGTTGCTCTACTGTGTTGTTTTTGTTTGTTTTAATTTTAGGGGGGTACTAGGGATCAAACTCAGGGGCATTCTACCGCTGGCTACAACCTGAGCCAAATTTTATTTATTTTGAAATAGGGCTTCACTAAGTTTCAGAGGGCCTCTCTAAGTTGCTGAGGCTGGCCTCAAACTTGAGATCCTCCTGTCTCAGCCTCTCAAGTATTGGGATTACAGGAGTGTGCCACCACACCCTGCCCTATTCTGTATTGTTAGAGAATAATGGCAAAGAAAAAAGTCTTCAGTGGTCACCACAATGCAATTTAAAAATATTTTTTATTTGTATTTTGTTGAATCTATAGAAGCAGAACCCTTTGGTACATAGGTAGGACTGTATTTATATTATGCCTATAATTTATTGTATAGGTATATATTTATAGCTTTCTTTTGTCACATGTTCTAAAGCTTTCATTATCCTCATCTATTGTTACAGTTTTGTTTAAAGAACTTTCTCTTTGAGACAGTACAGGAGACTTTCTATCTGCTTTTCTCAAAATGACTTCATGGTCTAAGGTTGCATCCTATTTCAAAGATAGAGAAGCCATTTGCTGGATGGAGTCTGCTGTATCTAATCTTAAGAAATTCAAATCAAGTCGCTAAAACTTGCTCAACCCAATGCAAGGACTGAAGCTAGGGATGTTCTCCATGGTGGACTTTGCACATGGTTAGTGGATGAAGCAGACTGTGAAAGAGAAGCCAGTAAATCAGAGGAGTGCAGCTGGGAAATCTTGGCTGAGAGCCAGATGGCCTGTGTCTTAATGCTCCCTCATCTCTAGCTCTGGGTTTCCATGGACATGGCCAAAAGTACACCTTTGATTCTATGATATGCTTTTCCATTTTCAGTAAGCAAACAGAGTTCATCCCTTCCTCTTTTTTTTTTTAATAAAAATAAGCATTATTTTCTAGAGTAGTTTTAGATCTACAGAAAAATTGTGAAGATAATATACAAGTTTCGCTTGAAGCTACACCTAACTTTCCTTATTAGTAACATCTTCCATTCGTATGGAACATTTGTTATAATTAATGAACTGATATTGATACAGTATTATTAACTGAAGCAATACTTTATTCAGATTTACTTGTATTTTACATAAAGACCTTACTCTGTTCCAGGATCCCACCTAGGTCACATTTTTACATTTCTTGTCATGTCTCCTTGGACTCCTCTTGTTATCACAATTTCTCCAGCTTTGTTTGTTTGTTTTGTTTTGGATGCTTTCAGCAGTTTTGAGGAGTACTAGTTGTACAGTTCATGGGAGATTTCTCAGTTGGAGTTTATCTGTTGTTTCTCTCATGATTGGACTGTGATAACATACTTTGAGGAGGAAAGTCACATGGTAAAGGGCCATCGCATCACATCAAGAGTACGTGCTGTCAACATGACTCGTTCGTGATGTCCACTCAGCCACCTAAGTGAAGAATGTTTGCCAGGTGTCTGCATTATAAATTTATTCTTTCCCTTTTTCCATACTATACTGAGAAAGATATCACCATCTGTAGTCCACATCTAAGGAGTGAGGAATTATAATCACTCTCCTTTAGGTCCGAATGTCCACATGAGTTATCTGGAATTCTACAAGGAAAATTTATTTATATTCTCTCATGTATTTATTTATCTCATCATTTGTATCCATATGATGGATACACGCACACATATAGTGATACTATTTATTTTACATTTGGGGTTATAATTCAATACAATGACATTTGTTTATTGCTCAAAATTTTCCATATTTGGCATTGGGATCTTTTCAATTGGCTCTGCGTCTCTTTGACATTTGTGGGATATTTATCTACAGTACTACCTTACTTTCTGGAATTGCAAGACACTCCCCCCTGCACTTCATACTGGAGTGGCCTGAGCACCTTTTATCTCTCAGTAAGCCTCGCTAACACATGGGCTACTCAGGTTTGTAGCTTCATGGTCTTCTGTCCACCTATTTCTTATTCTTATTCTGTGTATGCATTTGCCCACCATGTGGCTTGAGGGTAGTCATGGATATTAGTTTGTACCATAAATTTTCAGTTTGATTTATTTATCTCTCAATAACTAACTGATGTTACCTATCCTGTTTCAATTACAAAAAAAATCCTCCCAATCTCCTTTAAATTCTGTCTCTATGACAACTCGTATTCATAAGGTATTTAACAAAAGAATCACAGAGGAAACTTCGATAGGTTCTCCTTACAGAGAAGGAGAGAGTATACTCTCATCTCTGCTGCCTTGGGCTACAAGTAGAGAAGAACAAAGAAAATTTTTATCTCATAACCAGAACAAAGATGGGCTATACACCTATGTTGTTTCCTGATTTACTGAGATGCAAAGCTTGAACTCTTCAATTTTTATCCATGGATAATATAGTCTTTTTATTCTGAAACAGGAATGGGATGGCATTACTGATTATTTGCGGATGAATTAAATGATGTGACTATGTTCTCCAGACTCTGATCTGGGCAGGGGAGCTTTCCATACATGCAAACATAAAAGTGGTCACCAAACCTAGCTGAAAATACAGAAAATTGTTTCTTTTCCTGGCAGTTAATCCAGGAAAATGTTCATAAAAATCATGAGAAAGTTATCATATACTAATTTAGAGTTCATGACAAATGAACTACTTATTCTTAGGTCTTAAATTTTGGTCTCCTTAAGAATGGAATAGAAATAAATCCTCTGGGTAAAATAAAAGTATAGCATTTGCACTGTTAAATCTTCTGTGTAATTGGGGTTTTAAATTTCTTGGGGGGAAATGTGCCTTACAATCATTGTATTCTTCATACCAAGGACAGGGCTTGACAAAGAGTAAGTGTTCAATAAATGTGTGTTGAAGGAATTAAGGCTTATACCCATCTTACTCTTCTCTCTCTTCTTTCAGGAAATTTTATATTTGCTAGACAAATTTACTCTGTTCTTATTTTCAACATACTTTATTTGGTGTCAGCAAGGCAGTAATTATGAAAAGAGAACTTGAGATTAATTTTGCATATTATCCCATAAGAAAAAAATTCAAGGAATTAAGTAAACTTGGAAAATGCTTGTTAGATAACTGCTATAGACACACACTGTCACAATCAAAATGGCGCTCTTCTCTTACTTGTACTTTCTTTTTTTATATACACTTATTGGTGTATTCTAGTCTTACCATCTCACATCATAATGTAGTTCACAGTGATGGTGACATACACAGCATTTGGTGGGCTTTTCCCTAGTTCCCTCCCTACTTCCCCCCTTCTTTCCCCATACAGAATATTGAGGTTGACATTGGTATTCTCACAGATGTATGTAATGTCAATGGAAGTGCTTCTTTCGTTAATTCTCCTTCTCCCCATCTCTCAAGACCATCTCCCTCACTCCTCTAGGATTTCTCCTCTATTGTCCCAAGTCCCTCTTATATCCTGATTACTCTCTAGCTTCCATTTATGAGGGGAAACATATGCCCCTTCACTTCAAGGGACTGACTAATTTCACTTAATATAATGTTCTTCAGGTCCGTCCATTTTCCTCATACTTTCTATCCTTAGAATCTCTACCTCTTCAAGCTCTCTTCTAGTTTCTCAGACTTTCATTATTCTCTCACCTAAGGTCTGACTCCTTGCAAGATTCTTGCCCTTTTCTAGCCTTTACTTGAATACATCAAAACCATCAAATAGTGTGGTATAAGAGGTCAACTGCTTCTAAGATATTGAGTGCTTTCCTGCAGCTGAGAAGTAGTAGACATTTGATAAATTCTCAGCCAGGGATCATTTATTAAAAACATAAAAGAGAATCTCTCAAACAAGTAGAAAGAGTGAAAAGAGAAAACTTTAATTTGAACTTCTTTGTATGAGTCTGGTAATAGAAAAAGTCATGCATTTATTTCATTTCTCCAGTTAATTTTGCTTTTTTGTTTCATCTGCCCCTCTTCTCTTCTCCTTTTGCCCTTTCCTTCAAAAATGGCACAATATAAACTTACAAAGAATGCAATGTTCTACCCTGGTGCCATGCCACCTCTTCTCTGATTACATTTCTTCTTTTTTGACTCTGTCTCTCAGAGGCAATGATCCATTATAGAACAGACTTAGCGGGCACGGTGGCACATGCATGTAATCCCAGTACTTGAAAAGCTGAGACAGGATGATCACAGGTTGGTGGCCAGCAGCTGCAACTTGGTGAGATCTTGTTTCAACCTTAAATAGGGCTAGGGGTATAATGCCCCGGGTTCAGTCCCCAGTACAACAACAACAAAAAAGAAGAAACTTAACAATAACTGGAATCTCAGAGAAAGTTAATATCTCTAGTAGTTAGCTGATTTAGTTATTAAATTTATTCAGAAATAACATTAATATTAATCACAATTAGAACCATTTTTTATTATAAGTATGCCATTTAATTTGTGTTTTCATATGTTAAGCCTTAAAAAAAAATAAGCATGAACCCATC
Organism: Graphiurus murinus; assembly: GCA_004027655.1. NCBI lineage: Eukaryota > Metazoa > Chordata > Mammalia > Rodentia > Gliridae > Graphiurus > Graphiurus murinus. The sequence goes on from PVLC010005971.1 coordinate 59,548, forward strand.
TCAATCTAATTTGCTAGGTTCTTTTCCTATTCCTCATTCTGAGAGTTGCAATAACCCATAGGTTTGTGCTTGGTTGTTTTGTTCGTTTGTTTTGATTTTATTATCTAACTTGTCTTACCTCTAATTTTCTGTGATGCTGGAAATGTTCTCTGTCTGTGCTGTCCAATATGGTAGCTGCTATCTCTAGATAACCATTGGACACTTGAGGTGTGACTAGTATGCCTTAAAAAGAGAATATTTAATTTTATTTGGTTTTAATTAATTTAATCTACAGTGACACATATCTGGTGGCTAACATATTGGATGGTACAGCTGGATAGTTTCATCTAACCCCATGGCTTTGAAAACTATTTTTATTTTGATTTTACACCTACATTTTACCCCAAATATTTCCACATTTTAGCACCATCACTTTTGTTTCCTTCATTCAAGCAACCACAGTTGTTTTCAACAGTAACACGGTGATAGTTACAAGTTTTCTCATCACCATCTTGCCACTCTGACAATATACTTTCCACATAGCTCCAGAGAGGACAGATCATGCTTAAGAATTAGGCCATGCACAGCCTACCATTCTTCTGCTCAAAACCCTTGTAATAGTTTCTACTAATGCTATAAAAATTACCACAAATGTACTGTCTTAAAATAATATAAATTTATTTTCTTATATTTCTGTACATATGAAATCTAACAAAGGTCTCACTGACTAAAATCAGGTATCCTCAGGGCTGCATTGCTTTCTAGAGCACATAAGAGAGAATCTATCTATTTTTGTCATTTCCAATTTTTGTTTTTGCTGTTGTTGTTTGTTTGTTTGTGCTGCTGGGGATTCTACCTCTAAACTACACCCCTAACCCTATTTTATTTTATTTTTTGTTTTGAAATGGGGTCTCACTAAGTTGCTGAGAGCCTCACTAAATTTCTGAGGCTAGCCTTGAATCTGCCATCCTAATGTCTTAGCCACCCAAATACTGAGATTACAGGTGTGCACTACCACACCCGGATTAAAAAAAAAAAAAGCTTTCTTTTATAGGCCACCAAACTTCTTTAGCTTGTGGCCCCTTCCTGCAAATTAAAAGCCAGCAATGTTGAGCCAGGAATGGAGGTGCACACCTATAATTCCAGTACTTGGGAGGCTGAGGCAGGAAGATTGCAGATTTGAGACCAGTTTCAGCAATTTTGCAACCCTAACCCTAACTTTAACTCTCAGCAATTCAAAAAACCCCATTCCAAAATAAAAACAATAAAATAGATCTGGGGGTGTAGCTCAGAGATAGAGTGTCCCTGGGTTTAATCCCTAGTAAAAAAAAAAATAAAAATGCCAGCATTGTAACATCATTCAGCCCCAGCTCCTGTCAGCACATCGTTTTCACTGGCCACAATCAAGAAAGGTTCTTTGATTTTAAGATCTTGTATGATTACATTGGTTCTACCCAAATAATCCAGGATAATTTCCCCCTTTTTCAAGATCCTTAACTCAATCATAGCTGCAAAATCTCCCTGCCTTTTTTTTTTTTTTTTTTCATTTAAAGTAACATATAGATTCAAGGGATCAGAAATGGGCAGCTTGTAGGGCTGCTATTCTGATTACTAAAACCCTCTGATCACTTCCATTTCATGATCTGGTTCTTCTCTACCTCTTAAACTCTTTTTCTACCACTCTACCCTGCTTTTACTCCACCCTTCCTACTTTACAATAGCCAATATTCCCTTCCTAGATCTTTTCCCCTAGCTTTATACTTCCTCTTCAACATTTGTCCTAAGCTTTCTATGCTTTATTTTATTCAACTGACACTACCTTAGAGACACCTCTGTAACGACCCTGAGTAAAAACCAAAAGCAACAAACACATTAAAGACAACCTTCCCTCCAGGTGTGGTGGCACACACTGGTAATCCCAATACTAGGGAGGCTGAGACAGGAGGATCACAGGTTCGCAGCTAACTCAGAAGCCTTGTGAGGCCCTGTTTCAAAAAAAAAAAAAAAAAATGAAAAAATGGGGCTGGGGGTGTAGCTCAGATGTAGAATGCCCCTGGGTTCAATTCTCAGTAACACACACACACACACACACACACACACAAAATCAACCTTCCCTAACCGGATGAAATTTCATTATAATTAGCTTTTGCTATTTTCTTTATACATCTTATCATTTTCTCAAGTTATATTAAAATAATATTTGTGGATTTGTACCTTGTCTATCTCCTCCATTAACACATAAGCTGCAGGAAAATATAAACCCCATCTTCCAGCTCATTGTGGAATTCCTAGCTCCTAGAACAGGATAGACGCTCATTAAATATTTTGGGGGTCAATGGATAATTGAATAATTTTGATATATAATATTTTCATAACAATAGAATATTATATGGTAATTTTTATCATACTCAACAAATGTTAACAGAGACTTAATGGTATTGTGTAAAAGTATGTATTCACCCATGGCTAATCTATATCCATTTAATCTGTTATCAGACTCAATTTTCAAGCTAAGTTAACTCTATTGATATAATTTACAGAGAAAATATTATAATCTCATGATTGCCTGTGAAGGCAGAAACTATATTTGCTTACTGTGCCATGTAAAAGTAGGTACATGATAAGTTATGTTTTATGGGAACAAATAATTCTAGTTAAAGCAAATGGGGCAAACACATTCCATATAAAAACTAAATCTATCCTTATCTTCAAGGGTAACTTTTATATGCATTTCACTGATTAAAATTGTATGCTACATCAATGCATAAGTCCCCAATTCCTCATTAATACCTGCACATATAGTAAAAACCTAATTGTTACCATGGTAATGTACAAAGCCTACAATTCTCATCCAAAGTTTGGATTCTCTCTATTAAATATTTATAAAAAGTAATTAGATGTTTTCATACCTTTACGTGTCACAACTTTATGTGTCTTCCCAATATTCCATATTCTGCATTGCATAATATAAAGTTAAGACAATTAAAACTCAAATTAAGCATGGAATAGTTATTGGCTATGGGTATTGAAGCATTTACAAGGCACCTTTAATAGATTGTACTCTATAGTCTTGGATAGATCTGTTTTAGCAATTTACTCCCTTGGCCAGTTCAATAACTGCTGGTCAGAGCTGCACATTTCCTCCAGGGGTTAGAAAGGCAGTTATGAAAACAGTATCAGATTCATACAATTTATTCCACATGTCATGGGAAGTAGGAGCATGTGCAGAGGGAAAAGCCAGAGGAATTGGTGGTGAGAGATTCTGGCATTTATTTCTAACACTAAAATAGGAATAATGATTATTTCATAAAAATTGAAAAGGGCAGTAATAAAATAAGAAGCAAAAAATAAAGTATGGCCATTAATATCTCCCATATATGCATTCCCCTCTACTATTTATATGTCGCTTTATATTAATGTTCAGGTTGCATATGAGTTTTCTAGCACAATGATCACTGGCTTGAGTAGTGTCACAAAGTGTCCTGTTGCCCATGACAGACATTGTTTATGCTGGACATATTTAAGTTATTTTTTAGCTCTCTCTTTAACTCTGAAAGATTTGGGTTTGAATGATAACTCACATACAAAGCCCAACATTGCCTTATATGTGTTACAAAAGAAAACCAGGGGAGTCTGGGTCATTTTTTGCTGAAAGGGGGTGGTAAACTAATAAATATGAGACCCTGTGCCTGGAGCTTATCGTCTTGCTTGACTGCAGCTCTGTGCTCATTGGTTAGTAACACCCCACCCACTCTAGTGATCATTACTACTTCCTGAATCTGTTGACTCTTAGATACCTCATATAAGTGGAATTGGCAAATAACAGGATTTAGGTAAAGGGTTAAAAAGAGGGTTGTTGATTTGAGGTCTCCATGAGAGGATGGGGTTAAGAATAAGACTCTTGTGCTGAGGAACTCTGTGCTGCTGAGCTAGCTTCAGAAACTCTCAATAGCTTGAGCAAGTGTGAAGAACAGAAAACCCCAGACAAAAGTAACCTTTGCTTCATTAGTAAGATGTATGGCCCCGGTGGGAACCTGAGATGGAAATGAGACATGTGAGGCAGGAAGTGAGCAACCGTCGCACAGGTGCCTCGGACCTCCTCTACGCTCCATGAGGAGCAGCTCAGAGACGCCCCCAAGCTGAGAGGACACGCTGCTGGTGGCCAGAGGCTGAGGGACTCCCTTCCCATCTTCATGTACCCTCCCGGCGCTCAAGCACAAGAGTAAAGCCTTCACTGCTGCACCTGAGTGTCTACAGTCATTCTATTGGGAGTCTCAAGAACCCACAAGGCCTGTAACAGGATCCTGCAGTATTTTTTTTTTTTTTGGTGTCTGGCATATTCACTTATCATAATGTCCTCCAGGCTCATCAACATTGCTGTAGATCCCCAAATCTTCATTTTTCAAGCTGAATAGTATTCCATTGTGAATACATACCAGGTTTTCTTTATCCATTCATCTCTAGGTAGAAAACTAAGTTATTTCACATCTCAACTATTATGAGTAGTGCTACAATGAATATAGGACTTCTAACTCTATATTTCTTTGATATTCTGATTTCAATTATTTTCAATAAATAGTCATGGGGCTGTTGAAAAATATGGCAGTTATATTTCTATATTTTGATGATCTCCATAGTAGCTGCACCATTTTGCATTTCCTTTAACAGTGTGAAGAATGTATGTGTGAAAGAGTAGGCTAATTCACCACATATTTACATCTGCTTCTATAAACAGAGTGAAGAGCCTTTTGACAGGACCTTGTTTGCCAGGCATGGTGGCATACATCCTAATCCTCGTACCTGGGAGTCTGAGACAGGAGGGTCACAGTTTAAGGCTACTACGCAACAACTTAGTGAGACTCTATTTCAAAATAAAGAATTGAAAAAAGGCTATTGTAGAATGCCCCTGCGTTTAATCCATGTTACCACAAACAAGAGAAAAAAAAAAAAAGGCTGTTGTTTAGCCCTAGTGAGATAAAACTTCACTTTGAGAGAAGGTGGTTTCTGGACTAAATGACTCATTAGTTCAAATTTTACATGAAAACTCTATGATTCCTTGTGATTTCTGTCAGAGGACATGTCAAGAAAGTAAACAGTTATCCTGAAATTGCAGCAAAGCCTTTAAGAAAGTAATGTTTAAAAACTGTGCAATGTTTAAAGAAAATATATTGAGTGATTAGCTCATGCCTTAGTGTTGGCTAGGTGTTCTTTAAAAGTTCATATTAACCTCATATAACAAAGCTTGTATTTGGCTAAAGTAGTTTTAAAAGTTCTACTGAGAGCCAGGCATGGTGGTGCATGCCTATAATTCCAGAATTCCAAAGCTGAGTGGAGAGGATCACAGGTCGAGGACAACCTCAGCAACTTAGCATGATTCTCAGCAACTTAGTGAGACCTTGTTTCCAAATGGAAAATAAAGTCAGTCTGATGGTGCAGCTCAGAAGTAGAATGCTCCTGGATTTAATCCCCAATACCACACACACACACACACACACACACACACACACACACACACAGAGTTCTACTGAGAAATAAACAAAAAAATATTCTAACAAAATCTAGAATAAGAATAAGGAAAGGCATTCCTTAAGGTAACATTCTTTAATGTAACAATGGCTGTTCTCTCTCTATATATATATATGTGTGTGTGTGTGTGTGTGTGTGTGTGTGTGTGTGTGTGTGTGTGTAAAGAACAATTGCTGGGGAAAGAATAGTAATTGTAGTTGAATTGTGAAATGAAAATGAAATCAGATGAAGATTTCTGAAGGGCTATATTATTGGCAGTAAAGACAGTACTTAAAATTCGATCAGTAGGCAATTTCATTGACTCCTAAATAGAGTGCTTAATGGTAGCTGGTCTTAATGTATTTGACTTTGTTTAAATGTTGGGTCCTTTATAAAATGAAGTGTCTGATTTTCTTCCTATGATTTATAAAATTTAGCAGTTTTCAGTGGTGAAATTATGAACAAATAAGGTTACTGAAGGTCATCTCAATCACTCTATTACAGGATATGCTTGAATGCTCCTGACCTTTGAACATTAAGCTGAGTATCATGATTTTGAAAGTGTGGGGATTTGTGGTACCCTATCCATGGAAAATGCATCATCCTGACTACATACGCAGAACAATTAGCACATGGCATTTTATTAGTTGTTTACTGCCTGTAACCTCTGACAACACTGTGCACTATTTGAAAGCTAGAACTACCTTGTTATCTCTATAATTCCAATAGATAGACCAGGTCTGGATTCATAGAAGATGCTCAGTAAGTGATTATAGAATTCATATGGGTTTCAATTTTATCAGAAGGTCTTATAATATCTTAAACATCAATTACACTCTACAAATGACTTGTAGAGCATCTTCAAAAGCAAACTTTTATGTAGAACTATTATTTAATAACATTTTATGTAAGATTTCATAGTTATACAATGTTTTCTATAAAGAGCTCTGTGGCAGTAAGACACAAAAGTAACTTAGTGACAAAGTTCATTGTGCAAAGATTGTGGAATGAAGATTATCTTTAAATGTGATGTTGTACGGAAATTGAAAACCATTCCCTTCACATTTAGACATCCTAGAAACTCAAAAGAGAATAAAAGAAATCTAGGTGGGTGACAGGCAGGATGGAAGTGAACTTGGAGTGGCACACGGAGGATACGCTAAAGAAGCCATTCATCCTGGGGCCCCGTTCATACACTCCCAAGCACTCGATTTGTGCTGTTGTGGGTCCTTCTCAGCTGAGCATACTGGGGCATGTCTGTTGTAGTCCAGCAAGGAGCGATGCTAACCTCTGACCCCACTGATATTCCTGCACTGTGCATCTGCTAATGGGAACATTACTATCTAGAAATATGATGCATCCCAGTGGAAGAGCACAGAATTGCCTCCTCACATCTCATACCAGCCCCTCATAGGCACTTGATCCTATCTATGTAGATTATCTACTAGAGATATTAAAGTCCTGGGAGATAGACCATTAATTTCACATGTGCTTGGACACTTTTCTATTTATCTTACAGTAAGTTGCTTTTTAATGCTCTAGGAGCAACCTCACATGATATTAGTAAGGCTCATGTTTTGAAGCAGCAGGTCTAGGTCACTTTAATATAGAATTTTGTTACCTTCAATAAATCTGGAGGGAGAAAGAAATCTAGTCATGGCAATAGGGAAACTGTCTGAGGCAACTAACAGCCATCCCTTGGACGCAAGGAAGATTAGTTCCAGGACCTCCTGAGGATACCAAAGTCCATGATGTCCACATCTCTTACATAAAATGTAGTATCGTGTGGAACATGCACCCATCCTCCTGTGCAATTTAAATCATCTCGAGGTTACTTACAATGCCTGATACAGGGGAAGACTGCAATGCTGCATTGCTGTACTGTCTTGTTTAGCGAGCGATGACAAAAGGAAAGTCTGTGCATGTTCCCTACAGGTAAGATTTTTTTTTTTTCCTGTGATACTGGGGAGTGAACCCAGGGGCTTTCTACCTCTGAACTACACTCTCAGTCCCCCCTCCTTTAATTTTTTCTACACAGAGTTTTGCTAAGTTACTGTGTACTGGCCTCGCACCTGTGATCTTCCTGTCTCAGCTTCCCAAGTACTAGGATTATGCCGCCATCCCTATAATTCTCTTTTTTTTAAGCATATTTTTAATCTGAGATTAGATTTGGAGGGTTGACTATGTATTTTTTTAGAAGAATCTGTCTTAGATAACCATCCTACAATCCTTTGAGCATGGAAGAGCCAAGGAAACTAGAAGACTGAGAAGGATAGATAAAAGAGAGTTTGATAAGAAAGTACCCCTTGCAACTCGAATAGGACCCCTTTGTGTCCGTGAATTGGCAATGGTGTACTTTGCCTGTATATTCTTTAGGCTGCAGGACACAATATGTTGGATTTACCTTTGTTTTTCTCAAACTTCACTCTGGAAACCTACATGGCCCAGAGAAAAGCCCAGTTGTCCACACATGAAAGCAGACATGTTTTAAACACTGTGATGGAACAGTACAGTCTTCCTCCACACAACGAAGCAGAATGGGCTGAACTAAAGTCGAGCTCCAGGTGGTGGTGCAGGATTCCGTGTGGAAAGCCTTCGGGGTGAAAGATCAATTTGGCTTTGCTGAGCTATGTCAGCAGTGGCTGTCTTTAAGATGCTGACATGGTTCTGGGTGACAGCTTGAAGAAATTTAACTGTTTTGATAAGGTTAAAGGGGGCAACCAACCAAGAATTGAAAACAAAACATAAGGCTGGTTAGAACTTGATTGCAAGCTAGAAATGAGGTGTCAACTGGCAACATTAACAACAGACAGTACTTCGGTTTTCATTAAAAAAAAAAAGACAAAGAAAAATAGAAAGAGAAAGCTAAGGCTTTTGTAAAAAAAAGAAAAAAAATCCCACTGTAATAGATATTTGTAGTTTTTCTGGCTAATATCCCTGAAAATGTTCGGTTACCTCCAGTGAAAAGCACACAGTGTCTCTTATTTCTATCCCCTTTGAAAAGTGTAGTGGTGTGTACATATGTGAAAACACCAATGTGAATCTCAATACTCTGTATTGGGAAGGGGGGAGTAGGGAGGGAGGACACCAAGTGCTATGCTATGTGTATATATGTATTTGTCAACATGACTTACATTATGATGTGAGGCCATAATGCACCAATAAAAGCACATTTAAAAAAAAGTATAGTATGACCAATTAAAATTTCATACTAGAGGGAATCCTCCAAGCAGCATCTCGGTGGGACCGCAGGCGCGGCGCGACGTGGGCCGCGAGCATCGGGCCGTGGGCCGTGGGCCTGGTGGAACCGGGACCTGGAACTGCGGAGGTGAGCCCGATTCCAAGAACTAGGCACCCCAGCAGACCCAAGCACATCGGAGAGCTAGTTGGGAAACAAAGGAGTCCTCCAAGCAGCACCTCAGCGGGACTGCAGGCACAGCACGAGCTGAACTGCTGACCTCAGGCCTCAGGCTCATTGGAACCCGGACCCGGAACTGCGGAGGTGAGCCCGATTCCGAGAACTAGGCACTGCGGTGGACCCAGGGACCAGACGTGGCGTGGGCACCTCCAGAACCCCACGCTCTACCCAGGCAGGGGATTCTGCCACCCGACACAGCAATGGGAATGCGTGGTACGATCAGCCTAAACTCCAGCGGGACATATCCAGGGCCCCACAACAGAACCTGGGGGACTGACTGCACAGCAAAGCTGGAACCAGGACGGCAGCAAACACAACTACTTGACAGATAGAAAGAGGAGTGGAACCACACAGAGCCCAGGAAAAACAAGGGAGAGGGCGCTGTGCGCTGCGAACCAGCGCACCATCTTGCGCACCAACCCCTCCCATACAACATTCTGCCAGCTACCCAGCTATCCATTGACCTATTGCACCCCCCAGCGACCAGAGGTGAAGCAAACAACAACAGAAATACGAGTGACAGTGATCTGTAAGTTGGTTTGTGCGGGCGCACCTATACAAAGGATAGACTCAGACACTTGCCCTTCTAGCCCCTAGACAGGATTAGATGTGCAGAAGAACCCAGTGCACACGGGGCATCTGAAAAGGTCTAGCATTTAGACTGAACTCCTGCCATCAGCAATGGCAGAGAGAGAGCCGTAGTCAGACCCTGTGAAGAGTCCAGAGACATAAGCTAGCAGTGAGAACCATCAACGAAACCCCCTACCTGCACTGACAGAGAAAATGCCAGAGACACACTCGAAAATTTAAGCTCGGTACTTACGAACTAGCAGAGTGTATGTCTTAGTAGTTGGTTGCTGTTTTTATGGTTTTTTTTTTTTTTTGGTCTGTTTTTTTGGGGGTTTTTGTGTTACTTTTTACCTGTTTTTACTCAGTATTCATTTTGTATTGCCTTGATTTACTTATGTTTGTTTGGATGATTGCTTGTTTTGTTTATACTTGCTTAGCTTGTTGAATCTCCTCATTTTCCCTTTTACAAGGTTCCTCCTCCTCTCTCCCCTCTATATTCCTATCCTCAACACTTTACCTCCTATCTTGTCTTTTTCTTTTCCTTTTTCTCCTGTCTCATATCAAGACCATCTCATACTACCACACTCAAAACTCTACATTGAGTACCAGAATCTCCTGACATATCTACTATTGCTAATCATTACAATATATCACTTCAACACACTCAACTCAATTAGAAATTGAAACTTATGGAATAAACAATCTCTTCAAAGAAGTAATATTGAGAATTTTCCAAACATAGAAAGAGAAGTCAACACACAGGTACAGGAAACATACAGAACTCCCTCAAGACAAGACCAAAGAAGAGGCTCACCACACATTATAATAATCAAACTGACCAATGTAGAAGCTAAAGAGAGAATTTTAAAGGCAGCAAAATTAAAAGGCCAAGTGACATTTAGAGGTAAGCCAATTAGAATCACTCCAGACCTCCCAAATCAAGTCATAAAAGCCAGGAGAGGCTGGAGTAACATATTCTAAACTCTGAAAGAAAATAACTTGCAGCCAAGATTCTCATATGCAGCAAAACTCTCTCTCAAAATTGATGGTGATATAAAAACCTTTCATGACAAACAGAAACTGAAAGAATTTATGTCTTCCAAACAAGCACTAGAGAAAATACTTAAAGAGATTAACTACAAAGAAGAACTAATGAGTAAACGTCAGAACCAGAGAAACAATAACTTCCAGTAAGCAAACAGCTAAGCAAAGAAGAACAAACACTACTGCAAACAGAAGTCAAAACTCAAAATGTTAGGAATTAAAAATCATCTCTCAATAATCACACTGAATATAAATGGTCTTAACTCCCCAATAAAAAGGCACCGGGTGGCAAAATGGATCAAAACCCAGAATCCATCTATCTTCTGCCTGCAAGAAACACACCTTACAAGCAAAGATTCCCACAAACTAAAGGTGAAGGGCTGGAGTAAGGTAATCCATGCCAATGGAACTCAAAGAAAAGCAGAAGTAGCAACTATGATATCAGATAAACTAGACTTCAAGCTCAAGCTTACCAGAAGAGACAAAGCAGGTCATTTTTTACTAGTAAAAGGAACAATTCAGCAAGAGGAAATAACAATTATCAACATCTATGCTCCAAACATAGGTGCAGCCACTTTCATAAAACAAACTCTGTATGATATAAAGACACACATAGATCCCAACACACTAATACTAGGAGATTTCAATACTCCTCTTACATCTCTAGATTGTTCCTCTAAACAAAAGGTCAGTAGAGACACCTCTGATCTAAAGGATACCATAAACCAAATGGACCTATTAGACACATATAGACTCTTCCACCCAAATACAACTGAATTCACATTTTTCTCAGCTGTTCATGGAAGCTTCTCCAAAATAGACCACATTCTTGGCCACAAAGCGAACACTGGCAAATTCAAAAAATGCAACATAATTCCCTGCATCTTCTCAGACCACAATGGAGTGAAACTAGAAATAAACTCCAGGAAGACCCAAAGTAACCGAGTAAGCGCATGGAGACTGAACACCACACTGCTGAATGAAGAGTGGGTCATAGAAGAAGTAAGGGGAAAAATTAAAAAATTCCTAGAAACCAACGAAAACGGAGATACAACATATCAAAACCTCTGGGATACCCTGAAGGCAGTACTAAGAGGGAAATTTATAGCACTGAGTGCCCACATAAGGAGAACAGAAAACCACCAATTAAATAACCTAATGACAAAGCTCAAAGCCCTTGAAAAACAAGAACAATCTAGCCCCAAAGCCGGGAGAGGACAGGAAATCATGAAAATCAGAGCAGAAATTAATGAATTAGAGAATAAAAAAACAATACAGAAGATCAACAAAACTAAAAGCTGGTTGCTTGAAAAAATAAATAAGATAGATAAACCATTGGCCAATCTGACTAAAGAAAGAGAGAAGCAAACCAAATTACCAAAATAAGAGATGAAAAAGGGGATATTACCACTGACAGTATGGAAATACAGAAGATAGTCAGAAACTATTTTGAAAAGCTGTACTCCAACAAAATGGAACAGCTAGAAGAAATTGACAACTTCCTAGACACATACAACCTCCCTAAATTGAGTCAAGAAGATATCGAAAACTTAAACCAACCAATAACAATCAAAGAAATAGAAATAGCAATAAAGAGTTTACCATCAAACAAAAGCCCAGGGCCAGATGGTTTTCCAAGTGAATTTTATAAAACATTTTTAGAAGAGCTAACCCCAATACTCCTCAAGCTATTCCGTGAAATAGAAACAGGACCCTTCCAAACACATTCTATGAAGCCAACATCACACTAATACCAAAACCAAATAAAGACAGCTCAAGAAAAGAAAACTATAGACCTATATCATTGATGAATTTAGATACAAAACTGCTAAACAAGATACTAGCAATGCACATTCAAAACCACATCAAGAAAATTATACACCATGACCAAGCCGGGTTCATCCCAGGGATGCAAGGCTGGTTCAACATACGAAAAACAATACACGTAATTCACCACATAAACAGACTCAAAGACAAAAATCACATGATCATCTCAATAGACGCTGAAAAAGCATTTGACAAGATCCAACACCCATTCATGCTGAAAGCACTACAGAGAATTGGAATAGAAGGAACATACCTCAAAATCATAGAGGCAATATACAATAGGCCCACAGCCAGCATCATATTAAATGGGGAAAAACTGCAAGAGTTCCCACTAAAGACAGAAACAAGACAAGGATGTCCATTATCACCTCTTCTGTTTAATATAGTACTCGAGACTCTAGCCAGAGCAATAAGACAAGAGAAGGAAATCAAAGGGGTAAAAATAGGGAAAGAAGAACTAAAACTATCCCTTTTTGCAGATGACATGATACTATACTTAGAAGACCCAACAAACTCAACCAAAAAACTTATAGAACTGATC
>PVLC010005972.1:0-72398 GCA_004027655.1 Graphiurus murinus
TTAGTCAGTCACAAAGAGTTAAGAAGCATATGTTCTCCCTAATATGTGGATGCTAGGGAGAAGATGGGGCATAGGAGGGTCTCCAGATGAAAAGGAGAGATCCTCGATAAGCAAAGAAGTTGATTTAATTGTAGTGGATGCATGGGGCAGAGGGACACCCTAAAGCACATGATGTACTTACGCAATCATATCAAGGTCATTCACTGAAGTGAACCTGAGGGGGAGGGAGGGGGAGGGAATGGGGAGGGAATCGGGGAAGGGGTCAAATGAGAATGTGCAAATATGTTGTTAACAACTAGTACTTAACAAAGATGTATGCTATATTGCATGAATTATTACAATAAAAATTATAATTAAAAAAAAAAGAAACAGATTTTAGGGGAGCCGCAAGTAAAAATTTAAAAATTCAGGAAATTAACAGCAAGGTGATTTACTTGTACAGCCAGTACATTAGGCAGACAGTCCACTCAGCCTCTTATTCTATAACATGAAGGCCATTATGCTGTTCCCCACTGGCTCAAATATGGCTTTTACAATCTAATCTGGTTAGCTAGTTTTCACTAGTAGATTTTACAAAAGGAAGAACACGCAACCAGTATGTCCTGGAGTGGAACATATAGACACATGTACAAAAGTTACAAAATGGATCATGTTAGAAATGGAGTTTAGGGAAACTGCAAATAAAAAAGACTCATAAAACCAAAAGAGACTCAGAAAGGCAATTTACTTCAGCTCAGAAAGGTACACACACACTGGGTGGGCAATCTGCTCAGCCTTTTATCTCCTCATGCGAAGGCCACTATGCCATTCCCCATTGGCTGGAGTATGGCCTTAACAATCTGATCCAGTTGGGTAGTTTTTACTGGGCAGATTGTAGGAAAGGAAAAACATGAAACCAGTACATCTAGAATGGAACATATAGGCACATGGACAAAACTACAGAGTGGAAGCCTGCCAGTTTCTATGTGATCTTGTAACTTTGATAGAAAAGATTGTTTTTCTTTCTTATGCTTTCTCTCTCTTCTGTTATACACTTCTATTCTTTTCTTTGAATTCAGTTAGCATGAGTTGACTTTCTCAATCTGAATTTTCAAACAGAATAAGGTTATCATGATACAGGGGCAGAGGCTATTTGGTAATGGCTGTCTCTATAAGTCTCTGGACTAATCCTCATATGCAAGGAATTATACAGCATCCTACCAAAATCATCATTCCAATAACAATGATAAAGGATGTCAAAACAGATATCATTATTCCCTTAATTTACCCAACCATTGTTTCATTAGATTAGTGAAGGGATCATCTATTCCTGAATGTTCAGCAAATTCATTCACTAGGGTTGTTAATCCTTTGGAGCTAATCTATTTTCCCATGCCATCTGGCTAGTAGTATCTAATTGTTTAGCTATTCCTTGTATATAATATAATTAAACTGTGCCACATCTTAAAAACAAACAACTTAGCATACAATTTAGCATAATGACTACTAATACCTTGTCCATTAGTACTAATAATTTGCTTTATAGTTATCCACAACTGTCTTTTGTTTTTTCTTTGGCAGAGTCATCTGTAAATCAAGCATCTTGTTCTCCTTTAAGTGTCTAATGGTCCTGGACTTACAAAACTTCAAGAGGGACAGGTTCAGTTTTACAGGATTTTATCAAGACTCAGAAGTTTTAGACATCAGTGCCATATTATTTCTTCTTTGAGCCTAAAAGCAGAAAGAAGTCAGTAATAATTAACATCACAGTTGCATATACATTAACTTAACACGTACCATTGGAATGAAATTTAGAATTCACTGCTCAATAAGATAACTATGATTCACTGCTCAGTAAGATAATTAGCTTTATATAGGTTAATAGCATTGATAAAAAATCAAAGAATAGCTATAGATCTTTTATAAGTTTAGAGAACAGTGTTAATGATCAGAAATAGGCTTATTATCTGATGGACAATTGTATCTCCTTTATACAATAATAAAACATTCAGTCAATGTAAACAGATGCAAACCAGATCTTAAATGAAAAGAACTTTTTAGTGGTACTAAACATCAGATACAATGCATCTTGCCTAAAGAGATCACTTATTGGTTACTTTGCATATATACATACATATATATATATATAACTTTATAAGCCTTTATGAAACATTTAGATAAACTTCAGATGCACAGCATATTTAGCCCTCAGATGTATACATATCTATAGTCACAGATATATAGGGTGTCAAATACATATAGTAACCCAAGTAATAGTTGTTCATTTATCTTGAGTTATTAAGTGGTCATTTAACAGTCTAGAAAACACAGACATTTAAACCCTGACTCTGCTAAGATGCAGTGACTATAGGTCTAAGCAAGAGATTATCTTGATAAAGTTGCAAAATCTTTGTTTGAACTAGTTCTTAGTAAATTGTTACCTAGAACAATAACAACAAAAGAACCCTATGGTTTTAAAGAAAACACAGAAAATTGCATAAATAAAATGCAAAATAGTTTTTTCTAGGCTAGGTTTTATAAAATTTTACCCAAAACAGATCAATATCTTAAGAAAACCTAATTGTTTTAAATATAGAATCAAAGCATTAAATGTGATTCTTAGAAAACCCATTAAATAGTTTATTGTAATTATAACTAACCTTATTATACATATAAAATTTCTTTTATATGTCTTATCTTTTATAAACATTTTCAGCTTCCTCAAACACTCTCCAACTTCTTTAATCCTCTGATTTTTGTTCTCATTTTTCTTTTTCCCATGGGATAATCCAGTCATTTAGAACAAAACTATTGCCATACAAAATTCTTTTCTCTTCCCTTTAACCTAAGCATTTTCCTCTTCCTTTTAAACTTTTTAAATTAAAATACGTCCTTATGCCAATAAATATATCCTTTTGTTTATTGCATTTTCTTTTGTTTTAACTTTTTTTTTTTTTTAACTTTCTGCCCTTGGGCCAACTTTCATTTTAACTATGCCTGGCCCCATGGAACATGGCAGACTCAGCATGGTTGCAGAATTGTCCCAAAGCAGCAAACATGGCTCCTGGGTTTGCTTATGGTTTCTTGGAGCCCCAGCATCTCCTTGGTCTCTGCTTGGACCTCTACATTCTGGTAGTCCATGAAGATCACAGTGAGTCATCCAGTTGCACCTGAACTTGGGTGATCTCCCACTTGGGAGTATGGTCCTGACATCCTCCTCCATAGTTCACTGGGTCTCTGTGGCCCCAGCATGGACCTTGCCTCACTCAGAGTGACCTATTCTGCTTTGTGGATGAGTTTGTCCACCTTGGAGGAGTTCCGCGGGTGGTACTGTCCACAGACTTTATCATCGAAATTCCCTTCAGCCATGTTACTTTCTTAAACAATATTATCTCTCTGGTCCCCATTTTTACACATGCCTTTCTGGCCAAACTGCAAATCTATAAAATCTCTCTGCTTTACTTTTTGCTCCTGAAATTCAGTATACAAAAATCAATACTATCTTAATTGGCTAGCCTGGCAAAAATAACTTTTAATAACATCTTTTACTTTTACTTTACCAACCTTAGATAAACTTATTTGTTAAAGATTTATAAGTCACATGAACTAAAAGGTATTTGGATCTATATTTTTGCTTGTTTAATTTATGAGCACTCTCTTATCTATAATTAATATATCCAATTCTCATTTGGCCTGAACTTCTAACAAAAGACAACCAGTGTTAATATGGGCTCATGAATCCAGATGAAACAATAATATTTAGTTACTTGTTTTGGGTTTTGTTTTCCCTAAGTCCCTGATTTATCTCCTCAATATTTAAGCATTAACCCAGGAGGCTGTCTGAAGGAATCTTATTGTCATTTTTCTTTTTCTGATCGGAGCTTTTCTTACTTTGTTTGTTCCCTATTCTGGATACCGGGTCTGAGTGTTTGATGAGGCCCACCCCCTTATCAGAGGCCTCTCACAGTCTCCCCAGATGCTTTGCTCATCACTGGCTATCTCCCTCACAAGCGTTTAGGCACTTCTTAGCAATAGGTAGATCTGTACAAATCCTCTACTAAGTTCATAAGGATTGCTATAAGCCATATGAAGTTGTAACAGAACCGCAGTTTGGAACTGCACACTTGCTTCCTGTCTTTAAGCACGTCTCATTCACACTCACACAGCCTCCAGAATGACCTAAATACCAAGTTAATACTTTGCCACCTCCTGAGGCATTTTTTTTACCTTGATTCATGCACAAAATTATCTGATCAGCTGCCTTTCCCTGTATTGCTGAGAGACTTTTACTGCCAGGTTTCAGCCAATTAGAGACTTGCTAAGTTACCCCTAACACTCAGGTGTTACCACAATGAGGCAGTAGGATGCATCTCCCATGAGTGGGGAGCCCATGGCACTCACCTAAATGGTGGGAATCCTGGACATGCCCCAAATTGTTCGAAAGGGATTTTAGGGAAGCAGCAAAACAAAACAAAACTCATGAAACCAGAAGTCACTTGGCAAAACAGTTTACCTCTGTGCAGAAGGGTGCAGCAAGCACACTCCCATACAAAAGTTACAAAATGGTTGAAAAGCTACAGTTATAAAATGGAAGCCTGCCAGTTTCTATGTGATCTTGTAACTTTGATAGAAAAGATTGCTTTCCCTTCTTACAATTAAAGTAACTTGGCAAGGCAATTTCCTTCTGCACAGTAGGGTGCAAGAGCCACTGTAAAACCAGTACAGCCAGCACACTGGATTGGCATCTGCTCAGCTTTTGATTACCTAGTGAGAAGGCTGCTATAATCTTCCCCACTGGCTGGATATTCCCTAATAGGAAGGCTGCTACAATATTCTCCACTAACCCAAGCACGGCTTTTACAATCTTATCCAGTTAGCTAGTTTTCACCATGTAGAGTTTTACAAAAGTGGAAGCATGAAACCAGTACATCTAGGAGTGTGTCATTTAGACATGTGTACAAAAGTTTAAAAATGAATAACTAAGCTACAGTTACAACACGAAAGTCTGCCAATTTCTATGTGATCTTGGAACTTCAGTAGGACAGGTTGCTTTCCTTTCTTACATAACTCAGTGATTCCCCCTGGGTTCAATCCCCAGTACCATAGAAAGAGAAAGAAGGAAAGAAAGAAAGAAAGAAAGAAAGAAAGAAAGAAAGAAAGAAAGAAAGAAAGAAAGAAAGAAAGAAAGAAAGAAAGAAAGAAAGAAAGAAAGGAGGGAAGGAGGGAGGGAGGGAGGAAGGGAGGGAAGGAAGAAAGGAAGGAAGGAAGGAAGGAAGGAAGGAAGGAAGGAAGGAAGGAAGGAAGGGAGAAAGGAAGGGAGAAAGGAAGGAAGATCCAGCAGCTTTTTTTAGTAAACAACACTTGAGTAAAAAAAATAATTCTTGGGGTGGGAATTAGGGAAGGGTTAAATGAGTGCTGTGTGCATGTATGCTTCTACCAGCTTGTACCTCATTAAGATGTATGATTACAATGCACCAATAAGAAAAGATGAAAAAATAATTCTTATAATTATTAAGATAGTATCATAAATGTCATTGTATAAAATCATTTTTATATAACCTTAGATCTATGGTTTACCAGTTTTTTACATTTCTATTCTTTTCATATACATGTTGCTTAAATATGCAATAGAATTTAGTATTACATAATTATTTTCTGAATAATTTCTTAAGTGTTTGTACTAAATGAAGGCAAAAGAAAATGTTAAATGCTGTATTAGGAAAAATACATTGAATAATCTTTTTATTTTAGCTTTTTAAAAAAATGTTCCTGATGTACATAGCATCTTTCATCTTCATTAAGAGAATACAGTATGCAAATGATATCAATAACATTAACAGCAACAGTAAATATTTATTTAGTGTTTATCAGGTACTGGTAAGATGTTGGGCTATTTACCTTATCGTCAGAATAAAATCCTTAGTCCTGTGAGGTAGCTCTCACTATCTCCGCATCACAGATAAGAAAATCCAGATGATAGGAGTTAGTAAGTACCAGACCTGTGTCAGCTTCAATAGAAAACTTTACTTCTTAACTTACCATTGTTTCCAAAAATATGTATAACACGGATGTAAAATGCAAGATCATCTCAGATGGTATGGGTATGAACACCTTTTCTTTTAAGAACTGTGTATTTACTTTGAAGTATTAAATTTAGAGTCTCACAAGGTCTCATGAGACATGAAGCACTGATCAAGAAAGAAAGGGGTCTTGAGATATGGGAAGATTTGGAAGAAGCTAAATGCTAAAGCCACATAGCTCACTCACTTCTACCTCTTGAAGAAGCAAACTTTACTGGAAACAGGTAAACATTTTCTTCAAGAAAGAGCTACTTATAACCAGTTATCAGAACAAATTCACAGGGTCTAAGTGATATGAAGGTTTATATTATGAAAAAGAAAAGTTACAACCAGAATTGATTTATTTCTATACTTTTCAATGCCAACTATTTTACTCACTCATTCTGTGTAATAAATACTTATTAGAGGTGGGCATGGTGGTGCATGCCTGTAATCCTAGTACATGGGAAGCTGAGACAGGAGGATTACAGGTTTGAAGCCAGCCCCCCAAAATTAGGGAAAAAGCCAGGTGTGGTGGCGCATGCTTGTAATACGGGTATTTGGGAGGCTGAGACTGGAGGATATGGGTTTGTGGCCAGCCTCAGCTACTTAGTGAGGCCCTCTACAACTTAATGAGACTCTGTTCCAAAATAAAGAATAAAAAAATAGGACTAGGGATGTAGCCTAGAGGTAGGATGCCCCTGGGTTTAATCCCCAGTACTGAAAAAAAAAAAAAAAACCATGAGACCCTATTTCGAAAAACAAGCAAACAACAAGAAAATATTTAATAGAGGCATTTGTATTACTCGGCCAGCCTCAGCTACCTAGTGAGGCACTCCACAACTTAGTGAGACCCTGTTTCAAAATAAAGAATAAAGAATAGGGCTGGGGGTATAGCTCGGAGGTAGAATGCCCCTGAGTTCAATCCCCAGTACCACAAATAAAATAAAATAAAATAAATACCTGAGATAATCAAGTTATAAAGAGATAAAGTAGGGCTTTAGTTCAAAGTTTCAGAGGTTTCTGGTTGGATTGCTTCTGGTCCTGTGGTGAGGAAGCCCATCATGGCAGGGAGTCCTTCTGGTGGAGAAAAGATGCCCATGCCCACCTCATTACCAGTGTGGGTACAGAGAAGAAGAAGAAAGGGCTGGGGTCCAACTATCCCCTTACTACATCCTCCATACTTGGTATTCTTGCAAAAGAACAGAGGTCCTGATTACCTGGGTGTACCTTTGGAATGGATGGTACTCATCTCTGCATTACAGCTAGTTCACATTATGAGTCCTTGCAATGTTCAAGCACTATTCCAAGTGTTTTGTAAAGACAAGACACAAGTTTGAGAAAACATTAGACTAGGCCAGTATTTAGCAAATTATATCCTTTGGCCAAATCAGGCTCACTGCCTAGTTTTGCAAATAACATATTATTGGAACACAGCCACACCCACTCATTGACTATTGTCTAAGATTGCTTCTCTGTTGAGACAGTGACTGAATGGCCCAAAAGTCTAAAATATTTACTATCTGGCCCTTTACAGAAATAGTTTACTGACCCCTCTGCCAGCTATTACAACATTTTTAAAAGCTTAATGGTTAGTATAATCATGACTCTATAAGGCATAGATAAATTTTACCATCAATCCTAGTCTGTATTGCCCATTTTCTGCATGCAGGACAGGTTACTTCCTTTCCACAGATCTGGAGCATTCCAGGACACTGAAGGCTTAAGGCCATGTGAGAACACAGGGCTATTATGAGAGTCTTTGTTTACTGTTTGACAGGAGAGATTCTGTCTTCTCAAATTCTGTTTGATCACAGACACTGTGGCATAAAAAAAGGAGCGGATGAATTACTGAGGCGCTGAAGCTCCACTGAAGATTAGAGTCAAACTTGAGCTTCAAAAGATCCTGGCGAAGGAGGAAACATCAATAGCTTTACATTCTAAATGAGGACAGGACAAGGGGATCTGGGAGCTGTCACTCCCAGAGTTTGCAGAGCAGTGTAGGGATCACTTCAGCTGTCCTTCAAGGTTCTGCCATGCTCTAGTTCATTTTCCTCCTGAATTTAACAAATATTTTCTGACTACATCCTCCATTCTCAGCATAGGGGAACATAGCTCCTGATTTCCTGTATGTGTCCTTTGAATAGATGGTACTCGTGTCTCTGCACCCCAGGCAGATAATATTATGAATCCTTGCTGTGTACAAAGGACTGTTCCAAGGGCCATGTACCAAGCAATTCATCCTTACAGTGACCCCACCAGGTAGGTTGTATTACTATCTCTCTTTTATGAAAGAGGATACTGGGGCACAGAGATATTTAGTAACTTGACCCAAATCATATAGCTGGTTTTTGGAAGATTTGAATCCAGAACTATTCTATAACATGCACTTTCATTGTTATGTAAGAAAGGAAAGCAATCTCTCCTATCAAAGTTGCATGATCACATAGAAACTGGCAGGCTTCCATTTTGTAACTATAGCTTAGGTATCCATTTTGTAACTTTTGTACAAGTGTCTAATGTTATACTCATGGCTGTACTGGTTTTCTGTTTCTCCTTTTGTAAAATCTACATAGTGAAAATTAGCCAAGCAGATTAGATAGTAAAAGCCAGATTCCAGCCAATAGGCAATAGTGTAATGGCCTTCCCACTAGGGTATAAAAGGCTGAGTGGACTGCCCACCCAGTCCCCTGGCCGGCTGTACTGGTTTTGCAGTGGCTCTTGCACCCTTCTGCACAGAAGTAAATTTAAATTGCCTTGCTGAGTTACTTTCAATTTTATGATTGTACTTTGTGTGTGTGTATGCAGCTCCCTTAAAATATATTTCTAACAATTAGGGACATGTCCAGATCCCTGCCATTTGGTTAAGTGCCATGGGCTTCCCACTCAGGGGGGATGCATCCTATTACCTTATTGTGATAGCCCCTGAGTGCAAGGGGCAACCTGGCACGTCCTTACCTGGCCAAGACCCAGTGGTAAAAGTCTCTCAGCAGTGAAGAGAAAGGCCTAAGCAAACACCATAGTGTCCACATAACTTCATGCATGAACAAAGGTAAGACATGCCAGGGGAGGTGGCAAAGTATTTCGTTGGTGGTGAAATGGGTGGTTTTCCTTACTAGGGTTCTTGTCATGACATACAAAGAATGACACTCTAAGACAATAGAAAGGTGAGCAGGGAGTTTATTATAAAAAGAATGGGGAAGGGAAAAAGAGGTGGATCACCCTTTTTGGCAATGGGGACCCTGATGCCTGGCAGATGGCCTCTTGACGCTACTTGGGAGTAGTGCAAGTCATAAGCCATCAATTGCAAATTGCTTTTTCCCAAAGTCCATGTGATCCACTGATGAAAGTTGCCAGCCACCCCTAGGGGCCTCAGTCAGTCTTGATGTCCAGCAGCTGTGTTTTGATCACTATCTAGGAGTTGCCCAAGCCGAGTTTTGTCAATTACACTTTCTCTCAAAGCCAACATGATGTGAGAGAGAGAGAGAGACTCTCAGAGGGAGGGTTCCCAAGAGGGTAACCATTTAGAGTGGCTTGTCTAAAGGTTTATATGTGTCTATGAATTTCGTTTCCCAGTTGGAGTCTCAGAGGCAGTTATCTGGGACTTAGGTTGTGTCCTTCTTTGTTTCTTTTTCTTTTGGTTGGGGTCCCAGATGCTATTTTCTGAGATCTCCTGAGAGCAACTGGAGTTTTGTAAACATTTGGTCACTTTCAGGAGGCTTTTAATCTTGTTTGCACTTAACAGTTAGAAGGTCTGGTCCTTTCAGGAGTTTTGGAAGTTAGTTAGCATCTGTTGCCTCTCAGGAAATTAAATCTTTCACCATGGCCCTCTGCACCTATTTGCCTGTTTCCTTCTATCTCCTCAATCCCTTCTCCAATTTAGATGACCCTAGCTACCTTTAAGAACACAGAGCAATAACCTTTCTTAGCTACTTCTGGTTGCTAGGGTGCATCATGGGTCAGTGGAAGTTAGGACCCCATCAGAAGTAGACAATCTAAGGGATCTTGGTAGAGTGGGGTTTGAGGTTTATGTGACGTTCTATCTGAAGGACCATTTGCTGCTTGATTGCCTCTAAATGAGAAGAGATGAATTTAGTAGATTAAAAATACAAAGACCAACTATAATCAAAGAGCCCCAAAGGAGCAGTAGCCATGAGGTAATGGATGGGAACATATTATAAATTTGTTCCTATATCTGGCATGCCAGAAATTTGGCAACTTGCTTGCCTTAGGATGTCCTCCATTCTAGTTTCAACTGTTCCTGAGTTGACATATATATAACAGGAAGTATTGGCAATGGCACAAACTTCTCTTTGATCAGCTAGTAGATAACTGAGAGCCTGTGATCCAAAAACATATGTGCTAATGAGTCTATAGATCTTTGTATATCCTTAAAATTTAGTCCAGTGTCTTTGGCAATTTATGACACTGAGGTAGTTAGTTTGACCACTGAGGCTGCATTTAGGGTGACCCCTACTGTTAAAACAGTTATGGAGGTGACTTGCCAAGAGCCAGCTCTCAAAGCAGCAGAGTCTGGGGGTCCCTCGTTAGGTGGAGAATGAGGACAAGGTCGAGAGTGAGTGAGAGTATGCTTACACACAATGTGGTTAAGACGCATCTGTTTAATTCATCTCATGAGTGCTTTTCATGCTCATTACAACAAGGTATACAAAACAGGAATTTTTACAGTCTTGTTTTTCCCTAAAGTTAAGTGGGTACATTTTTAACTAGAAAAGCTATTTCCCATAATGTTTGCTAAGATTAGGGGAGCAGCAGAAGTTTACAAAAAATACAAAAGTGTAAATGAATTATTTTTTAGTGCGAGAGTGGGGTTAGAGTTTAACAGCGAAGAGGAGCAGGGGTGAAGGTTAATAGCGAAGAAGAAACTATTCATTAGATAAATCTTTCCTATTTGCTCAGGCAGCTAGAAGATAGCTAGTTAATAAGTTTTAGGTAAGCGAGTAGTTTGGCAAGCTCTCTGTCTTAAAGCTTTCTTTACCTATGATAAGAAACCTAAGTTCTCTTGACCTAGCTGCTGGTATTTGTAGAGTTAATGAATATCCCTTGGTCAAGTCCAAGGCATTGTATTCAGCCCCCAAATGACTTCAATCCCTTCAGCATGCTGTGCCTCTTAAAAAAATCTTTTAATGTGGAAGCAAAGCCCAAATTTCCAGAATAAAATAATGTAAAGCGAGAAATGTCACACGTCCCTTATTTAGCAGGCTGAGCTTTGCTCTTAGGCCTTAACTGATTAAGGTAACGCCACAGTGACTAGAGCTGATAATCCCAAAACAATTAAAGTTATGGGTTCCTGCTTTGTTTGAATTATGTACCCAGGGAATGATAGTGGGCTTCCAGTATGGTATTAATAAGTATAAAAACTGAGGAACTAGAGGAGGCCATCCAGACTACACCTTCCCAGCAGGAGATCCCTGGAGTTCAGGTACAGCTGGGTGAGGTCACATCAGGCTCATAGGCATCCAGCTAGTCCAGGAACCCTCCATCACTATGATCTTCATGAGTTACCAAAATGTGGAGGATGGAGTGGAAACCAAGAAGCTACTGGGGCTCCAAGACCCCATAAGTAGGCCTAGTAGCAATGCCTGCTGGTTTGGAGAATCTAGTGACTGTGCCAAGTCCATCACCTTCCAGTTATAGTTAAGAAAAAAGTGGGCCCAAGGGAAGTTAAAAAAAAAAAGATGGAGAAGGGCGTGACTATCTTTCCTGCTGGTTTGGGTTAAGCTGATAAAACAACCATAAAGAACATAAAAGTATTTAATCTTGCTTACTGAAAAGGAGTATTTCAATTAATTAAAAAGATTTCTATGAGGATTGTTTTAAATATAAATTAAAAGAAAAACATTAAAACAAAAGAAAACTCAATAAATAAAAGATATTTATTGGTATAAGGAGGCATTTTAATTAAAAAAAAAAGTTAAAAGGAGGAAGAAAGTGTTTTAGGTAGGAAAGGATTTTGTATGGCATTTTGTTCTAAATGACTGGATTTGCCCATAGAATGGAAAAAAAAGTGAGAACAAAAATCAGAGGGTTAAGCAAGTCATAGAGAGTTTAAGTAAGTTGCAAGCAACTTGTAAATGATAAAACTTATAAAAAAATTTTTCATGTGCAATAAGTTTGTTAATAATTAAAAGGAATTATCTGAAGGATTTCCTAGTCAGTTATGGTTGATGGCACATGCTTGTAATCCAAGTACTTTAGAGGCTGAGACAGAAGGATTACAGGTTCTAGGGCAGCCTCAGCAAGAAGTAAGACTCTCATCAACCTTGCAAGATCCTGTTTTGAAATAAAAATTTAAAAAAATAGGGCTGAAGGTGTAGCTTGGAGGTATAATCCCCAGTACCAAATAAATAAGTAAATAAATAAATAAATGGTTTTCTAAGAGTCACATTTAATGAGTTGATTAAATCTATATATTAAACAATTATATTTCTTAAAGTATTAATCTATCATTTTATCATAATTTATAAAAACTATCCTAAATAGCAAATTTTTTTTTTAATTTTATTAAGACAATTTTCTGTTTTTTCTTTAAAACAATATGGGTTTTGTTGTTGTTGCTGCTGTTCTTCTTGTTCTTGTTCTAAGTAACAGTTTACTAACAACTAGCTTAAGCAAAGATTTTGCATCTTTATTAAGATAATCTGTTGTGTTTACTGTCATTGTTAGACCTATCATTACTCAGCAAACTGCATCTTAGCAGAATCAGGATTTAAGTGTGTGTATTTTACAGCCTGTTAAATGTAACCCAGTAAAGTAAACAGACACACACACCCACACACACACACACACACACACATATTAATATAAATATAAACTTCTATGCAACTGTGATGTTAATTATCACTTACTTCTTTGTAAATTAAATATATTTGTGTTTACTAAGTATCTTTTTAAATGAAAGCTTAAGAGGAAAGTTGTTATCCTCTAAACAAAAACTTGTTAATAGTGATAGACAGTTTTTTAGGTTTATATGTTTGTGTTCCTAAATTGTACTATGACCATATTTAAGCAAAGATAATTAGAAGGGCTCAATACTTGGCATTCCAAACCATGCCACCCTGATTAAAAATTGGGTATTAATAACATATGTATATATAAACTGGTCAAATTTAAATGATGATTTATTTAAATCATCAAATATTTTCAGAACTATCATAAAAACTAGATTTGCTGTGTCCCTAATACTTTGGTTTATACTTTCTTTGAATATCTTTGTAATTGTTATCTTTTAACATTATAGAAATACAACTCCTAACAGAATAACCTAAACAGTGTTTTGATAGACATTACCTGGAAAACAGGCTATAATATGAACCCATATTCATTAAAAAGGACTGCTGAAACTAGCCTTCACGGTATTCAACAACCAAGTCTTAGAGACCAATCAGGAAATAAAAGATCTCAGAAAGAACAGCCAATATTTTGGCTCTTACCCTTCAAGGTCAAATAGGACCTACAAGAAAATGGGACCTCACTAAGGGGCCCTGCAACTCTGGTAAGTAAGTCATCTGACCTCCCACAACAGGGGAATCATGAAAGACCCAGAGACTGTGAGCCACCAACACATATTCTGTAAAAAGGAGGGTCATGGAGAGAAAAATGCCCCCTATCCTTCAAGGGAAGCCAAATGGTCAGCAAGACCATGATCCATATAGCACATATATAGCACAACTTGCATATAGCACAACTGGTAGAGGAAAAGCCTCATAAAGTCCCTAAGAGTAACCCTCAGGAGCCTTGACTGACCTAAATATATGACTACTTACTTGGTATTGAATACACAGCAGGAAAGTATAACCCAAAACAGGCATGTTATTCTGGGGTACAAAGAAAGAGCCATACTCATGAAGTTATTTTTTAAAAATCCCCACATAATTACATTATAAATTATTATAATGGTACTTCTGTTTTTAGTCTCACAAAAGAGATGTTACTGATGCCTAAAACCTCTCTCCAACAGCACCCTTATAAGATGTTATAAAACTAAACTTGTCTCTCTTGAGGTTGCATAGGTCCAGGACCACTGGACCTATTTTTTTTAAAAAAAGGAAGAAACAAGATGGATGATTTACAGATAGCTCTGCCAAATGTGTAAAAACAAAAGACAGATAGTCATGGATAACTCTTTTAATAAGCAAGTTATTAGTACGAATGGACAGAGTGATAGTAGTCAATATGCTAAATTGTATGCTGTGTTGTTTTTAAAATGTAGAGTGGATTAATGATTTATATTGCCATCAAAAGTGACTTTGCAACTATACTAGAGATGCTATAGAAAGAATAGCTGAACAATTAGATGCTACTAGACAGATGACATGGGAAAATAGATTAGCTCTGTAAGGATTAACATCCTTACCGAATGAACTCACTGAAACTTCAGGAATAGATGATTCCTTCACTAATCTAATGGAACAATGGTTTGGTAATGACCTCTTTCCTGATTTCCCTTATCATTGTTATTGGAGTGATGAGTTTGGTAGGGTGCTGTATAATCCCCCTGCATATGAGGATTAGTCCAAAGACTTATAGAAATAGCTGTCACCAAACAGCCTCCCACCCTGTACCATGATAACAGACTTAGATCACAAAAGTCAGCTCATGTTGACAGAATTCGAAGAAAAGAATAGAAGCATATAATAAAAGAAGAGGAAATTGTAAGAAAGGAAAGCAACCTTTTCTATTGAAGTTACCAGATCACATAGAAACTGACAGGCTTCCATTTTGTAACTGCAGCCTATCCATTTGGTAACTTTTGTACATGTCCACATGTTCCACTCCCAGATGTACTGGTTTCCTGTTTCTCCTTCTATAAAATCTGCTCAGTGAAAACTAGCCAAACAGATTAGATTGCAAAAGCCACACTCCAGCCAATGGGGAATGGCATAGTAGCCTTTCTGTTAGGGAACAAAAGTCTGAGCCGACTGCCCACCCAGCGTGCTAGCTGTTCCAGTTTTATGGTGGTTTTACACCCTTCTGCACAAAAGTAAATTGTACATACATCTATATGTGTGTGTGTGAATATATACATACATATATACATATATAAATGTGTGTGTGTGTATCCAATACATACATAAAAAAATATAGGCAGTGGGGATTGAACCCAGGGCCTCATGCACAAAATGCGCTTACTTTACCACTGAAGTCTACCCCTGACCTGGTTTATATTTTTAAACATAAATATGAGAAGTCACAGTTTTTAAATTAAATATGCTCTTATTTTTGTTGTTGCTTTCCCTCATGTTATAGCATGTCAAGATTCTATAGCCAATCTTAGTTTCAATGATGTTAGTGTTAATGAGGCTTCCCAGCCTTGGACATATTCAGATTAGACAAACATGTGTTATTGATGTCTTCGATCAAGTCATTTATTTTTAAAAAGATAAAAATAAGATAGGGCCAAGGATAGAGCCTTGCTTGATTTGTCCAGCCTTGAAACTTGAATTCATTTACTATGATCTTGGACATGCTTTCTAATCAAGTACTCAAGGATATCATCGGAAGCTGGTCAAATGCTTTGCTGCTCTCAAAATACACTATGTTTATATTACTATTGGGTGAATGGGTAACATAATGAACACTGTGTCAAATAAATAAATAAATAAATAAATAAATAAATAAATAAATAAATAAATAAATAAATAGCAAAACAAAACAAAAAAAAGCCAGTAACCTTGAGCTGGTGATGTAGCTTAGTTGTAGAGCACACAGTTATCATGCAGGAGACCCTGGGCTGGTTTCTGGAGTAGTACTATTGGGAAGTGGTGGACCAATGTCAAGAACTTTTTAGTAACAAAAAGAATCTTAAAAAATAAAAAGAAGAAACAGGTTAATTCGGCTGTTATCAAATAAATCTAATGACTTTTATCATCAACTTATTCTTTTTCTAAAACACCAAACTATCTGTTCAAAACTTGTTTTATGTGGGGTTTTTTTTTGGGGGGGGACAAGAATAAATTTCAACATTAATAGAACTCACATTCCTTTTTTTTTAAATCTGAAAAACATTAGCCTCTTCATCCACTTTTTTCTTGCAGAAGAAAAACACCAGCAATATATACCAGATAGATTTTTCCCTGAATCCCACTGCTGCTGCTCAAGGGATGACACAGCAGCAGAAACTGGCTTCCTCCATTCTGATAGCTTCCAAACATAAATGCCCATCAGAGCCAAGTGGGGAGTGCTTTTTAAAATTATTTGGCAGATTTATTTTGAAAGACATTTCTTGGGCCCACTCTCTAGTATTCAGATTTAGCAGAAAAGAGGAGAGATTCAGAAATCCTTAGATAGTTCTGATGAACAGCTGGGTTTGGAGACTATCCTATTCATACTTATACTTTGTGTGTGTGTGTGTCTTTGAGATGATGAGGTAAATTATTTAAGTAGATAAATAATTATTCTATTTCATAGATTCCAATAAGCTTTATATATTTTAATGTTTTAAATTGGGACATATCTTACAACTGATAGTATTTCATGGTTTGCTCAAGAGCACCTTTTTGTTGTTGTTGTCCTTAGTGCTGCTCAAAATAATGGTGCACCTTGCAATTGATGATATTAACAGATTCCAGGAAACATGCTTGGTAAAAGTCATAAATTAATTTCACTGTGTTTTATATTCACAAACTTAAATTTATCTTTATCTCCAAGCTCATGACAAATAAGTACATGTCTTCGGTCACAAGGTAGAATAAGTCAAAAACATGTAAGAGAAACTGCTTTATTTCCGTAGGACTTAAGGAAGAATCAGTAGTTATGGTTGTGTTGAATGAAAGTCAATAATGTCTAGGACTTTTTGGTACAAAAATGAAAAAAAAGTGAAATGAAAAGAATTCATGAGGAATTATTTCTCAGTTTAATGTGGTCACACATTATTATATTAATGTAATATTTTAATAATATATAAGAATTATATATGTACTATATATATTTATACTAGGCATACTACATTAATGTATTATATTAATAACATTAATATAATAATAATACTAAAATATTCTTAACAAATTAGAGAGAAGGGAAGTTTATTGTGACATAGTGGCCTTTCATTTCTCTGCCTTCAGGAAAGCTTTCATGAGTAGGAGGTAAAACTGGTAATAAAGCTACTGAGCAGAAGACTTATGGTAACCCAGGAGTGTGTATAGGAGAAGGCTGCTCAATGAACTCAGGTGACACAGTACCTTCAGGAAAGAACTGTGAACTACTAAATTGGCCCAGTTAATTGTATAACAAAGCAAAGAAGAGTTACAGAGCAATTCAGTGGCAAAGCCTGGGAGAAATCCAGGAGCAGGGCTCTGAGTCCAGTTTCAACTCTATCACCATGCTGTACAAGGCTTGACATTCAAGCAGGTTATACAATTTCCTTGAATCTTGAAAGTCAAGACTTTTAAAAAATGTTTACATTATTTCAATAATCTAAAAGAACTTAAGTATCTTTCTGTAACATAAAGCTAACTACATTTCAATGACAAATCTGTTTTCTTTTTCCTTTTTTAGAAGTTCAGATTTTTTTTTTAGCAAAAATATGTTTTACCTTCAAAAAGAAGTTTGACCTCAAACATTTTCCCCTTCACTTCCTGACAATTATTCAGAAAGAAATAAAAGCAAAACAAAAACCAACTTAAATTGCTTTCCCAAGACCATGGCAAAAATCCAAGGCGATGATTAAATCTTGTGGTGGTCTTGGTTTAAGGATCATTAAAGTATATCTAAGAAAATAAGTCTGCATTAGTGGAAAAAAATTGTTGGAGAAACCTTTTATCATAGATTCCAGATATTTATATAAGCAGCTTGACCTTTTGCTATAGAAAAAGACAAATTCTAGGTGAATTACAAGTCTAAACATGAGAGATATAACATTAAAGCCAATAAAGTTAACAATTTTATTATCTAGATAATATTAATGGCTTTGGTCTAGGTAAATATTTCTTAAGCAGGACACAAATATATTATCCTTACAGAAAAGGAGTGATACATAAGGCTACAATGAAATTAAGAACTTTTGGGCTGGGGTAAGAGTGTACACTTAGTATACATTAGGCCCTGGGTTCAATCTCGGAAGGAAAGAAAGAAGGAAGGAAGGAAGGAAGGAAGGAAGGAAGGAAGGAAGGAAGGAAGGAAGGAAGGAAGGAAGGAAGGGAAACTTCTATTCTTCAAAAGAGGTAAGCTGCCAGACTCAAAAATACATTGATGGGCATTGAAGTTGACATTCTTGAATCTGTACTTTGGTACACATTCTTTATATTTCTCCTAGGGGCAAGGAGTGATATTCTCCTAGGGAATGATGTGTGTCTGTGTGTGTGTGTGTGTTCACATAATAAAAATAAACAAACTACTATCAAAACAATATGAATGAATCTCACAAAAATAATGTTGAGAGGGGAAAGGCAGTCACAAAAGAATCCATACTGTATGACTTTATTTATGTAAGTTTATAAAATAGAAAAACAAATCTAGGGTGATGGAAGTCAGACATTAACTCAATAATTACCTTTGATGGAGAAAGTAGGAGTAGGAAATAACATAAAGGGGTTTCAGTGTGAAAATGTTTTAAACTGCAAATGTGTTATCTATAAGCTTTTGTGTATTTATGCTATATGTTAATAAGACAATTATTACAAAAAGGATATAAATACATTATAGTTATAATTATCATTATAAAGTTGATTATAAACTAAAAGAGCTTCAAGCTGGAGTTGATGTAAGAGTCATTGAATTTTAGCTAAATTGATTGTGTAATATGCCTCTACTCATTTCTGTATGCAGAGGTCATTTTTTAGTGTACTAATCTTATTCTAGACAAAAATTTACATTATTTTTGAAGTAATTATGAAGTTATCAAATGGTCGTTTTAATTTTTGAAATATTATCTTCCTTGTTTTTATTTAACTGGCTTCTATGACATAAATTAAGCCTGTCCTCAGGTAACTTTCATTCAGAGAGGGATTTTTTTTTCCTGGTTATTTTTCTAGTATTAAGGCTTTCAGAAGGAGCTATATTCTATAGTCTGCTCTGACTATAAAAATAAAAAAATATGTAATTCAGATGTTTAAAATACTGAAACTTTTTTTAATCTTATTTTTCTAGGGAATATCTGAGTGCTTATTTTCCCATAAAATTCATTTGTTGAAATCCTAATCCCAAGTGTGATGGTGCTCCTAGGTGAGCCTTTTGGGAGATGATTAGGTCATGAGCACAGAGCCCTTATCATTAGATTAGTGTCATTCTAAAGGAGGCCTCAGGGAGCTGCCTTGCTTCTTACATCACTTGAGGACATGACTCAAAGATACCTTTGAACAAAAAGAGGGCTCTCACTAGATGTTGCATCTGCTGACACACTGAGCTTAGACTTCTAGACCTCCAGAAGTATAGATCTCAATTTCTGTTATTTAAAAGCCGGGTGTGGTGGTGCATGCTTGTAATCCCAGTACTTGGGAGGCTGAGACCAGGGAATCCGGATTCACGGCCAACCTCAGCTACTTAGTGAGACCCTCCCCAACTTAGTGAGACCCTGTTTCACAATAAAGAATAAAAAATAGGACTAGAGGTATAGCTCAGAGGTAGAATGCCCCTGGGTTCGATATCCAGTACAGGAAAAAATATATAATAATAATAATTAATAAATAAAAGCTACCCCAATGTTTAGTATTTTGTAAGAGCAGACTAGACTAAAACAATGCTACTACATCTTATTCAAGTTTCACAGAAGAGTAAAGGAAGAAAAAGGTTTCAAAATCAAAGGATATTAGCTAACAAAGAAGGCATCCCTTGGTTAAATAGCACTCTTCCCAGGCCCTTCGGGCATATAAAATGTGTTTTAAATTATGCTAAGTGAACTAAACCAGACACATAAAGACAAACAGTGCATGATCTCACATACAAAAGATACCTAAAATAGTCAAATTCACAGTAGCAGAGAGTATAGTGGTGGTCACCAAGGACCAGGGCTGAGGCATGGAGGAAACAGGGAGATGTTGCTCAAAGGGCAGGAAGTTTCAGTCATGCTAGATGAACAAGTCTAGCAATGAGACTGCAGCTAATCCTGAATCAGATTGTCATGGGACAACACGGTGTGTCTCATGGGTTTTTGGCCTCCATGATAAAAAGAATTTTAACACATGCCAGGTAGGAATTTATTTAGGAAAGTAAGGGACTCGAGGGAGAAAACAGGTGAACAGAGATCTTCCAGGCCAAGCGAGCAAGAGAGCTCTTAGCAGTCCTTTCAATCCTTATATGGAACTCCCAAGAAGGGGTGGGCACAGAAGAAGTCTGGACCTCCTCTTTCTCAGGTTTCAATGATGGGTGATCCATCGCTGGCTGAGGTCTGACCTTTGTCCTCCTGGACCTCAGGAGTCTCAGGTAGGGCAGGGATCCAGGGGATTAAGGGTGTGGGCCCACGGAGACTTCTGACACTGATACACCCTATAGGGTGGAGTTAGATTAAGAACTCTGCAGATTTTAAAACTATATTTTTCCTTTCCTTCCCAATGTCTCCTTTCTGCCTAAATTTTATAACTTTTATTCTACCTCATTACTTTCCCCTCTGAGATTTTTGGTCCCTTAATCTTAAGGGATTGCAGAAGGATGAAGTTCTGTCTTCTGTAATTTCTTCATAGCTGACAAGGGGGTGTTGACCCTGCCTACCCAGGGACCGAAAGTCTCGCCCTAACTGATATAAAGGCGATGTGGGGAGGTCAGGCCTTTTTGTTGGCTGTTGAACCATTATCCTCTGATGTTCCGGAACAGAAGGCATAAACATGCAAGATATTAGTCTTAGGCAACAGCAAGCTAAACATCAGAGAAGTATATGGATGCAAGGTATACCAGCCAAGAAAAAGGAAAGATTTATCCCACCCAGATAACCAATCACTTTCTGGGAAGGGGAACATCCACCAAGGTAATGTGAACAGACTGCAAGTGGGTGTTGGCCCACAAGTCCAACAGGTACTTTTTTCAGTATCTGTGCCATACTGTTGTAACCAATCCAGGAAATGGATTGTTTTTACCTGGGAGAGCAATGTAAAGATTAGGAGACAAATAAATTTAGTCAGGATAGGCATAATGAAGTTACAAGGGAAAGCACAAGAATAAAAGTTATCCTGATCCATTCTTCTTGAATAGTACTTTTAAGTCTTCTAGAGGCTCACAGGAGTAGCGTTCACAGGTCTCTTTAGCATTTGAAGGCGTATTGCCGACTTTAGGGCCTTGATCCTGTGAAACCTCAAGAAGGACAGGTTTAATTCTAGACATATAAATCCAAGAATTGTGTCCCTGTAGCTTAACAGCTGTGGGAGTGTTAAGAAGAACCTGGAAGGGACTCTTCCATTTTGGGAGAGCTGACCTGAGGGTGAGTTCTTTTCCCAGGTTTTGAGTAAAATGTAATCACCTGGTTGTACTTTTGCCAGGTAGGTCAAATTATCAGGAATTGGAAGAATCTTATTTCCATATTCCAATAAAGCATTTTGTACTTGACCTAAATTAATTATATATTTAATCATCTCCTGTGTCTTAGGGTCAGTAACAGGATCTGAGGTTAAAAAAGGTCTCCCGTAAAGCATTTCATAAGGACTCAGTTGGAGAGAGGTTTTAGGAGCGATTCTAATCCTTAATAGGCAGTAAGCATAACCAGGGCTCTGAGGTCTCTTGACATAGCTTTCCCAAGGTGGTTTTAATCTGTAAGTTAGCCCTTTCTTCTTTTCCTGATGATTGAGGATGCCAGGAACTATGGAGATAGTAAGTTATGCCCAGAGCTCGTGAAACCTCCTGTGTTATCTTTGAGATAAAGGAAGGCCCGTTGTCACTTTGGAGTGACCTGGGGAGTCCAAATCTAGGAATAATTTCTTTTAATAATGCCTTAACAACTTCTTGGGCTTTTTCAGTTCAGACAGGATATGCTTCCACCCACCCAGAAAACGTGTCAGCAAAAACCAAGAGATACTTATATCCTTGGCATAGGAGCATCTGTGTGAAATCTATTTGCCAGTCTTCTCCAGGGAATGTGCCCTGTTGCTGTACTGTGTTAAGAAATGGCAGTGGCCTCACTCCCCCACCTGGGTTATTACAGAGGCATAGGGGGCAAGCCCTTGTGACCTCTCAAATGGTAGTCTCAAGACCCTTTCCTCCAAAGGAATGGGCAATCAAAGTGGCCAGTGCCCTTTTCCCCAAATGGCATGAGTCATGGAATCCTTTAATAATTTGCCATTGATCAGCCTGGGGTAACAAGACTTTATGATCCTCCTTTCTAGCCCACTAGCCATTTTTAGCTGGTTTATATCTATGCTGACTTGCCCATTCTTTTTCATTTTTAGTATAAGATGAGTTTACACTTAAGTTTGTGGCAAGAGAAATTAAAGCCATTTCTGAGATGTTCTGCAGTGCTGCTCGTTTAGCATTCTTATCTGCTAATGTGTTTCCCTGTGCTATGGAGGAACCATCTCTCTGGTGTCCTCTAGTATGTATTACAGATACCTGGGCAGGTAACCACACCGCTTCTAGAAGGGAGAGGATTTCAGGACCATGTTTAATGGGGGAATTTTTTCCTGTTAAAAGTCCTTTTTCTCTCCAGATGGCAGCGTGTGCATGAAGGACTAGGAATGCATACATAGAATATATATATATATATATATATATATATATATATATATATATATATATATATATATATATATATATTCATTTGTTTGTCTTTTCCAAGTTGTAAAACTTGTGTGAGGGCAATTATTTCAATCTTTTGTGCTGAGGTGTTCAGAGGAAGTGGTTTTGCTTCTAATACCTCATGAAGGCTTACTATGGCGTAGCCTGATTTTTTAATTCCCTCACTTAAGAAGTTTTTCCCATCAGTAAACTGTTCTATACCAGGGTTAGTTAGAGGCTGATCACCAAAATCAGGCCTACTAGCATACACTTGTTTTATAGTTTCCACACAAGAGTGGACCAAATCATCCTTTTCTGGGATGAGAAATAAACTTGCTGGGTTTAAAGTTTGGCAGACCTTAAGAATGATTTCTGGAGACTCTAACAAGAGGGCTTGATATTTAGTTAGCCATCCTCCAGTTAGCCATTGATGTTCTTTAATGACAAGAACACTCTGAACGTGGTGGGGAATTTGGACTTCTAGCAGTTGTCCTAAGGTTAATTTGGCAGCTTCGCTGTGGCAGCCACAGCCCAAAGACAACCAGGCCATTCCTGTGACACCGATTCTAATTGTTTAGAAAAATAAGCCACAGTTCTTGGGATATCTCCTAGTTTTTGAACAAGGACCTCCAGTGCCATACCGTGTTTTTCTGCTACATAGAGTGTAAATGGCTTATTTAAGTCAGGAATTCCCAGGGCTGGGGCAGACAGCTGTAAGATCTTGAGTTTTTGAAAGGCCTCTTGCTGTTTTCCCAGCCACTCTAGGGGTTTATGGTCAGGCCCTTGGGTGGCCTCATAGAGTTTAGCTATAAGTCTGAAATTGGGAATCCAGATTCTGCAAAATCCAGCCATACCCAGGAATGTTCTGAACTGTCTCTTGGTCTGGGGTGGTCCTATCTTTAAAAGGTCTTCCTTTCTATCAGGGGTGAGAACTAGCTCTCCTGGAGTTAAGATATGGCCCCAAAATCTTATTCGTTGCTGTGAAATTTGTGCCTTTTGTGGAGACACTTGGTATCCAGCAGCTCCCAGATGATTAAGCACCTTTACAGTGTTGTCATCAGAGTTCTGTTTAGTGCAACTGCATATGAGGAGATCATCTACATATTGGAGCAGAGCTCCTCTTTTAAGGGTTAAAGATCTTAAGTCCTTTGCTAGAGCATTTCCAAACAGATGGAGGCTGTCTCTAAAACCCTGAGGCAGTACTGTCCAATATACTGGCCAGTTTCCATGTTGTCAGGATTAGTTCACTCAAAAGCAAACAGATACTGTGAATCTGGATGCAGTGGGATACAGAAGAAAACATCCTTGAGGTCTAAAACTGTGAAATATTTAGATTCACTTGGTATCTGAGTCAAAATAGCATGTGCATTTGGAACTATAAGATGTAATGGAACTGCAGCCTCATTAACTGCCTTTAGATCTTTAACTAATCAATATTCCCCATTTGGTTCTAACACGGGAGGGGAATGGGGTTGTTGCATGGGGAGAAGCAACGGACTAAAAGACCATATTTAAGAAACTTATTAATAAGAGGCTGAAGACCTTGACGTGCCTCTGGCTTATTACGATACTGCTGCTTGTGGGGGTAGATTTGGGGGTTTTTAATGAAATAGAAACAGGCTGAGCATTAATTGCCTTTCCTGGGACTTCAATATTCCAGACCTGAGGATCTACCTGACACAAAATATCTTCAGATATATTGCTATCTTTCATTGGCCTTTCTATTAATGCACCTAGGAATGGGGAAGCATGTCTTGGTGCTAAATTAAGAGTTGCTCCTCTTCGGCTACCTAGTGAGGCACTCCGCAACTTAGTGAGATCCTGTTTCAAAATAAAGAATAAAAAATAGGGCTGGGGGTATAGCTCGGAGATAGAATGCCCCTGAGTTCAATTCCCAGTAAAAAAAAAAAAAGAGTTGCTCCTAAGGAAGACAGGCAATCCCTTCCTAATAAAGGAGTGGGACACTCAGGAAGAACTAAGAAGGCTTGGGTAAAAATTAGCTCTCCAAACCTACATATTAAAGGCATTGTGAACCTTTTGACCTTTGGAATGCTGTCAACTCCAGTTATAAAGCATGTCTTATCTGAAAGAGGTCCATGAGAGGTGAGCAGAGCAGAAAACTTAGCCCCTGTATACAAAAGAAAACTGATATTTCTACCTGCCATGTCAAGAGTTACCCAAAGCTCCTCCATTGTGATGTCCAGCTGGTTAGAGGACTGATTGGGGGTCATTGTTGTGCCTCGGGCATCCTCAGTCTTCGAGGGCAGCCATGATGGGAGCAGATGGCCTCACCTCCCTTCAGAGGTGAGGGCAATCTTGCTTCCAATGCTTCTCCTCTTTGCAAAGGAGGCATAACCCAGGTGGAGATGTACCCCGCTTAGGGCAATCCTTGATCCAATGCCCAGGTTCTTTGCAGTAACAGCAGGTACCAGGCCTCCAGTCTCTTTCCCTCTCTTTAGAGGGGGCCCTTTGGTAACTCTGAGGTGCCAGGAATCTATTGCCTGATGCTAGGGTTAGATGGGGGTGTCTCTGTGTCTGCAATTGTCTCCTCTGGTCTGTCATTTCATTTACTTTATCTCTGATATTGAAAACCCCAAAGGTTAAACTTAAAAGTACATTAATGGGAGTCTGAGGTCCCATTTCCTGCTTTTGAAGTTTCCTTCTAATATCTGGAGCTGATTGGCTAATAAAATGAGTCTCCAATAATATTTGCTCTTCATATGAGTCTGGGTCAATATGAGTATATTTCTGGAGGGTCTTAGTTAAACGTCCCAGAAACACAGCAGGATTTTCATTTGCTTCCTGCATTATTTCCCTTGTCTTATCATAATTAACAGACTTATCCATACATTTCTTAATTCCCTCAATTAAACATGTGATCATATGATTCTATTTTTTAAGGTCCTCACTACCATTTTGATAATCCCAATTAGGGTTCTGACCAGGGACAGCCTCTTCTCCTGTAGGCTCTCCTTGATCTTGGGCATAGATTTCATTACCATATGCCTTTGCTGCTTCCTGTATACAAGTTTTTTCATCAGGAGTGCATACAATGGAAAGGGTCACTTGAAGATCCATCCATGTAAGTTCAAACATAATATCCAGGTCTTGAAACCCATTTATAAACCTATTAGGGTCTTCTTTATTTCCTCTATTTTAAAATAATTCCAATTATTTAGTATACACTCAAGGGGAGAGTTTTCAAGGATAGAAGCAGAACAACCCATGATCTTGTCAGTCTGTGTGTACCTCGAGGATTCCTTTAGTAATTCTAGAGAGAAAAGTAAAAAAAAAAAAAAAAAAAAAAAAAAAAAAAAAAAAAAAAAGAAAAAACTAGGCCTTTAAAACAAACACAACAAAATGAAAAACGATTCAGGGTCAGACTAATATCTCTCCTCACTGAGCTGTACAGCTATCTGAATTTCTTCTGCAGGTCTCCCATGGACAAACGTCCTTGCCATGGAGTTGCAGGTGGAGTCTTTTGCAGTTCTCCCATGGTCAGGCGTCCCTGCCATGGAGTTGCAGGTGGATATAGAATGAATTCTTGTCCATTCTTTCTCGGAACATATAACATCTGTCAGATTGGACTCTTGTCCCTATCCAGATCTCTAAGCCCAATCAGAGATCTTTACTAAAAGGTGAACACACAAGGCAAGAGAAAAATGGAACAAAACAATCTAAGAACAGAATATTCCTGAATTTTCAACCCCTGTAACTTGGAAAAAAAAAACTCTAAAATTTTTTTTTCTTTTATAAAACATGCAATCAAAAAAATATATCTTTTCTTATAACTTGCAAAGGTCTTTTCTGAAGACTTGGGGACATTTTCTAGATAAAACAATATCAGATGTTAACAAGTAATTAAAACAATATATTTCAAAAAACCAGTTTCTGTCTGTCCACTGTGGGCTACGCTCTTAATTAAACAATGTAAGCAAGGAAGGTTTGTGAAGGAGAAGGGGAGAGAGAAAAGAATTCTTTTCTCTTAGCTGTACTCATTTAAGAGACAAAGATCAGATTTGCTTATTTCCTTTAAAATATTAATTACAAGCATAGGAGGAAAAAAAATCAACCTACTTTAGTTAAAGCAAGAAAAATCCAAGAGTGCCCCCCCAGCACCACGTGGTCAGCCAGTACTCACGTCGTCAGCCATCTTGAAGCAAAAAAAAAATCCAAGAGTGCCCCCCTCCCAGCACCATGTGGTTGGCCAGCTTAACTAGGACAATGAGAGAAACAAAACAAAACAAAAACAAAAACACAAAAACCAAAAAAGCAGCAACAACAACAACAAAAAATAATTTAGCTAGCATTTATAGCAAAAGCTAACAGATCAGTCACTAAGGAAGACCTGGGTTGACCCCAGAGGGAGAGAGGCAAAAGCAGGGAGGGAAAAAGGGAGAGGGCATGAACCCTATGGCCCATTGCTAGCAGTTGACTTTCAGTGAAGGCTGCAAGGTTTCCAGAAGGACTTTGGACCTCACAGCTTTCCTTGGCGGCCCACAAGCCTCTGCCTGCTAGAAATCCTGAGGCACCTCATGGCCTCATTGCTAGGCTGAGGGCTACTCCTCCCTTCTCCAGGAAGCAGGAGATGGAGAAGCCCCTTTGGGCTCCACCCTTCCACTCTCCTCTCTAATCCACACATCTCTGAACTCCCTTGGCATTCCCAGCTATCTGCACCACACATAGAGCAACCAACAAAGATACAAAACTTCTAAGCATTTTTCGTAAAACTTACTCTGCAGATTTGTCCAAAAGCCACGCGTTCGGGTGCCAATTATGTCGTGGGACAACACAGTGTCTCTTGTGGGTTCTTGGCCTCCATGATAAAAAGAATTTTAACACATGCCAGTCAGGAACAAAAGGCAAGAATTTATTTAGGAAAGTAAAGGACTTGAGGGAGAAAACAGGTGAGCGGAGATCTTCTGGGCCAAGTGAGCAAGAGAGCTCTTTGCAGCCTTTTCAATCCTTATATAGAACTCCCAAGAAGGGGTGGGCACAGAAGAAGTCTGGACCTCCTCTTTCTCAGGTTTCAAGATGGATGATCCATTGCTGGCTGAGGTCTGACCTTTGTCCTCCTGGACCTCAGGAGTCTCAGGTAGGGCAGGGATCCAGGGGATTAAGGGTGTGGGCCTACAGAGGCTTCTGCCTAAGACCTGACACACCATGCAGGGTGGAGTTAGATAATGAACTCTGCAGATTTTAAAACTATATTTTTCGTTTCCTTCCCAATGTCTCCTTTCTGCCTAAATTTTATTCCTTCTATTCTACCTCATCAAGATGCTTGCAACTTGCTAAGAGGGTAGATTTAAGTGTCTTCACCACAAAAAAGAAAAGCAAATGGTGATTGTGAGGTAATGCATATGTTAATTAGCTTGGTCACAGCAATTATTTCACAACGTACACTTTTATCAAAACCCTAAGCTGTATATCTTAAAGATATGTCAGTTTTCTCAATATCTGAGAAGTGAGGAGAGAGGAGGCTAGAGAAAGAGGAGCTAAGGCCAGAAACAGACCAGTTGGGGACGCTGTTGCAATTGTCCAGGCAAAAGATGACAGTGACCCACACTAGGCTAGGAGCCACAAAGGTGGTAATAAATGGTCAGAGTTTGGGTAAATTTTGAAGAACTGCAACAGAATTTCCTAGTGGATTAGATGTGCAAGGTCCAAGAAGTATAAAGAATGACTTGGACCTGAACAGTCAGAAGATTTGCCATTAACTCTATGGGGAGAAAAATATACCAGGGAAGGAGACCAGATAACCTACAAGAAACCTACTTTGTGGAGTGTCTTATTGTCTTCAGAAAAAAATAAACAATTGATGTACTTTCAAGTTAGAAATGCTGAAAAAGGAACAGACCTGCTTTTTAGAATACACTTTCCACAGGGTTATTTTCTTGGAATTAGAATGTGACTGAGCAGCAACCTCACACAGAGGAAATCCGATCAGAGTTTAGATGATAAGATCCAATTATTTTCCCCTGGGGGGACTGAAGCTATGGAGAATGAGTAATCTTGCCCTCATCACTGTCCATGGTGACTTCCAGGTCTCCTCCCAATCCTACACTATACACACCTTCAATCCTGAAATAATCAATGTTTATCAAATAGGAAGAGCAAGCTAGACCCGGGAAATACAATTCGAGGAAATTGTGGGTGATGATAAAGTAATAGTTACACAAAAACTAAATTAAATAAATACAAAGTGATTAGTCTAGTCAGAGAGCACGTTGACTACATCTCTAGGACTAGAAATGTTTGATTTTTTTCTAGAACAGTGAGTTTTGTATTATATTTTAAATCAAATATATTAGGTTTCATTGTATATGCAATTAAATTCTTCAATTTTAAAGGTACATTTCAATTAGTTTCGTTACGTGTGTGCAACTGTGTTTCCATCGCTACAATAAAGAATGGAGCCAGGCAACATGGTGGCACACACGTGTAATAATAGGACTTGGGAGGCTGAGACAGGAGGATCACATGTTTGAGGTCAGCCTCAGCAACCTAGCAAGACCCTGAGCAACATAGCAGGACCTTGTTCAAAATTTAAAAAATAAATAAAATAGAGTAGGGCTAGGGGGTCTAGCTCAGAGGTAGAATACCCCTGAGTTCAGTCTTTAGTACCAATAATGATGATGATGATAACAATGATGGTGATGGAGGAAACAAGTACTTCAGATCCTTTTTATTTTCTGCAGTCAATCCTTCTCCTGATCCCCGGAAACCAGGAACCACTCTTCTGCTTTCTGTCACTAGAGTTTATGCCTTTTCTTGAATTTATTTAAAAATTATAATTTTTTGTGTCTGTCTTCCTTTAACTAGCATTGTTTTTTAGTTATTCATCTGTTATTGCCTATGTTTATAGGCTCTTCTTTCTTATTCCTGAAGAACATTCCACTATATGGATATAAATATGCTTATTTATCCATTCCTCAGTTAATAGACATTTGAGTTGTTTAGTTTTGGGCCATTATTCATAAAGCTATTGTGAACTTTCATTACAAGTCTTTGTGAGGATGTTATGTTTTCTAGTTTTTCTTGTGTAAATTCCTAGAAGTGGAAAGGCTGGATTGTATGTAGATAAGAAAGTGCCAGTTTTCTAAAGTGGGAGTGCATTTTAAATTCTCATCACCAGGGTGCAAAAGTCCAGTCATTCTGTACCCTCACTACCACTTTGTATTTTACCCATTCTAGTGAGTGTGTAGTGGTATCTCATTGTGCTTTAGATTTCAATTTAACTACAACAAAGCATGGTGACAAATAGAGATTAAAAATAGGACTTATTTCCCAGCATCATGAACAAGTTACTTACACTCTCTATGCCTGGGTTTCCTCATCTTTGAATTGTGGCTAATAATACTACCAACTTCATAGGATGATTGAGAAGATTAAATTAGTCAAGCTTTCTGAGAGGCTGGGCAGAGAGAATGAATTCAGGCTTGGAGTTCAATCAACATAACTGAATACCAGACACCAGAGGAAATTTAAAACAGAGGGTATTTTTTGAAATGCTTAAAATGACGCCTGAGGCATGGTAAATGATTAATGAAGATTAGCTATTATTCTGTCATTAGACTGTTGTTGTTTTCACTCAAAACAAAGTTGAAACCCTTTACTAGGAGATCACATCACAAATACTCCTTCTGAAGTGCAAATATCTTATAGTACTGTGGGAAACAAATAAGGAATGGTTTGGAAAAATGTCTACTTCTACCAGCTCCACATACCCCAGATATCAAATGTACTGGCAGAAAGCAAGGGGATGTTGTAATCAGATTTCCACATGGAGAATGGGGAGACTCACTTAGAGATCCACAGACACTGGCAATATTGAAGTTGGAGCTAAAGATAGAGAAACAGAAGCAGGAGAAGAGCACTCTAGAGTGGATGTTCCAGGGACAAGAGAGGAAAGAAGAGGGAGGAAGTAGAAGCAGGTTAGCCAGGGCAGGCTGATATTGGAGGTGAAACCTGGGGCAGGCCCATGAGCCTTTGTGGACAGATATGGAAATGGTTTGGAAGAGTAGAAGACAGACAGACAGGATGGAAAGAATCAGAACAGCAAGATCCCGACCCCCACCCCTGAAAAGACCAAGTTGGTGTTGGAATATTAAACCATGTTTGAGAAAGGGGAAACTTGGTAGTTTCTATGGACTAAAAGTAGAATCTTTTCTATATTTTTATAAAATATAGCAGTTCCATCTTACACTCAAACAAAGACAGCAAATATTTTTTATAGGCAAACTAAGAAGACCTTCATGGTGGATAGTGCAGGCCTATACCAGTGACAGAATGCGGATCAAAGTTTTTGACAAATAATTCCCCACCCCTACCTTTTCCATCTCAGTCACTAAGTTATATATATAGTCTGCTGACCTTGGACAACAAGCCCATTCACTGCACTTTGACATCCCCCCACC
The DNA here is from genome assembly GCA_004027655.1 of Graphiurus murinus. NCBI lineage: Eukaryota > Metazoa > Chordata > Mammalia > Rodentia > Gliridae > Graphiurus > Graphiurus murinus. Next base: position 31,109 of record PVLC010005972.1, read on the forward strand.
AGGCTAATCACACCTCTATGACCACTCATTTTAGATCTGTTTCTGACTAATCTTCTATTTCACTCCTGCAAAACCCTGACTTCTACATTCAGTCACAGTATCTCTCTATCTGCTACTTTAATCTGACACTTGGACCTATGAACCCTCTTCTTCTTCTTGTCTGACACTGTCTCATTTGTATCCCACCTTACTCTGTGATGTCTTCTTAGTCTGAGGAAAGGCACAGGCATATGTTTAGCTTCCTTATCTCCTGAATTATCATATCACCACCATAAAAACACCTACTGCACCACTATGCCCACTGTGTGCATGCCCTTGGCTACTGAGCTAACAGGATTCAGTCTGACATCCAGCTCAGTTCTTATTTCTGCTCTTCTCTTGTCCTGTGTCTCTGTGACCTTACACAAGTCAAATAAATATATTTACCTACTGCCTGGAGGCAGACGAAAAATATCCCACTTCATAGGAGATTGGTGAGGACTCATTACAAGCTCCTGAAATGTTTCAAGAACCTTCTTGGTTCTTAAAAGCCTAAATTCATGACAGCATGGCTGAGTGTGTTTGTTGTAAAGATAGCTTATAACAAGCTCTCACATCTCGGCTTTACAAGCAGCCTCCTCAAGGCAGAAAGGACTGAGAGGAAACAGCAGTGTGACCATCTAGCATTTCACACGTAACCATAGTGCAAGTAGCAATTATAGCTGCACTCTTCGTGATGCTCAAAGTGCTTCAAATATAAATATAACATTTTCTTTATCCTGATTCCCTCACAAGCTTTCACATAGGAGACATAGTGGTTCATATATTCAAAAGTGTGTAGTAAGGTTTGTTATAAGAGAGGTTTCAAGCCAACACTTCTCTTATATTATTTGCCTGAATGAACTCAGTTGCTAATTTATATCTGTATATATTTTATATATGCTATCAAAGGCATAGCAATCCAGATAGAAATATGTGGTATAACCAAAATGTGGATGAGAGATATTAAGAGAAGCAGATGAGGACACGCAAAGAAGGTCCCTCTATCTATGTGACTTTCAATGTAACCATCTTGGGCAGGAAGAAGGATTCTACCCATTGTAGTAAGGAGATGCTATTTTAGAGTTGGAATCAGAAAAGACTCCAGGCATTTACAGGGCTGCAGATGACCTCATCCTTAGCCCACATCTTCTCAAGAGTGGCAGGAAGCAGGAAGTTGAGGTTGGCAGCTGGAACCTAATCTCTATGTCTGTTCCTTTTTACTCTCTATCATGTGACTTCACAAAATCAGCCCAAATTAATACATCTTTCTATAACCTTGAGCTAGATGGATATGATAATGTTACATGAAAATATAGAAAGGGAGAAATTCAGAAGTCTAAACAACAGTTACGTCAAGCTAGATGCAGCCAGAGTTGTTTCTAGCAGAACAGGCTCCTCTACTGATTGCAGCCTGATAAAATTCCTCCCAAGGAATGAAAAGGAACTTCTACAGACCCCAGAGGAGCACCTCGCCTCTTCTCCATGGGCACCTTTCTAAAAATCTGTTTCAGCATTTGCTGTTTCTTTTTCTTTCTCTTTCCTTCCTGTGCCTAGTTTCCTGAAAATACAAGTGGGACTCAGGGATTCACAGCCATTGCTTGCTTCACCCAATTTCATGAAACTCATTTCGATGATATTTCAGGAGAAATTATTTTATTTGAACCTAAAAATAGCTCATTAGTGCCTCAAATTCTGTCTCCCAGACAAGCAGGATCCTACAACCCTGAGCCTACATGAAGCATGGTAGTACTCAAATCAGACCAAGAGTGGGCATAGGCCACTTGCATAAAGCCAGAGGAGTGCTCAGGAGAAAGATCTGAGAGGCAGATTTGTGAAAAGAAGCCGATAAAAGCAAACAGACCATCATGGGGGAAGCATCCATCTGAGAGGTTGGGCCGAGAGGGTAAATCCCAGCATGGAGCACATCAGACACAACTGAACACCAGCCACCAGAGGAAATTGAAAACAGTGGGTAGAACAAAGGGCCTCATTAAGTCCCAGCCCTCTGGCTGCTGTCTGTTATCTTGGTTGTACCACCTAATTTATGCAGGCCTCAGCTCCCTCATTGCAGACATAATGACAACTTCCACCTCAAGCATCCTGAAGATGATATGTGCAGAGCACTGAACAGAATGCTCAACATAGAGGACCCTTATATTCCATCTACTACAATTATTACTATTAGTGTTTTTTTTATATTTATCTGTGGAGAGGAGGATGGGGAGTACTGGGGTTAAACCCAGGGGCATTCTACTTCTGAGCTACATTCCAGTTCTATTTTATTTTTTACTTTTGAAACTGGGTCTCACTAAGTTGATTACAGCCTCATTAAGTCCCTAATGCTGGCTTCAAACCTGTGATCCTCCTATCTTAGCCTCCCAAGTACTGGGATTACAGGCATGCAGCACCATGCCTGGTACGATATTCATCTTTAACAAAAGAAGAGAGGCTGTGAACCTGTGGCCAGCCTCAGCAACTTCACAAGGCCTTCTACAACTTAGTGATACCCTGTTTCAAAATAAAATAGGGCTGGGGGTGTAGCCTCTTCAGTCCCTGGAGAGAGAGATAGAGAGAGAGAGAGAGAGAGAGAGAGAGAGAGAGAGAGAGAGAGAAAGAAGGAGGAGGAGGAGGAGGAGGAGGAGGAGGAGGAGAGGAAACATTCATGAACTTGGTGTAGTATTCTGGACAAACACAAAAAAGCCAGCACAAGCTGACCCCCAACTACTCTGCCCTTCATTAAAAATGAAGAAAGTAAAGCAAAATGAGATGAAATAATTTGTTCAGGGTCACATACATAAATAGAAGAGTTAAATTCAAGACTTTCTAAAAAGAGCAATTGTCTCTTTCTTGATAGCTGGGTATTTTCAACATAACTCTTAGTTTCATTTTAGATTCACTTGCACTCCTTGCTTTTCCAAAATTAGAGCATCTCCCTTCTTACTCCAGGTCTGGAGTATCCTGTCTCCTCTTCTCAGCCTAATAAACTTATAGCAACCCTGAAGCTGAAGCTTTAATATATACTGGATCCTTGTGAGGTCCTAAGACCACCAGGAAAGTGGATTTCTCCTACCATTGGGCTCACATCAACTTTATGCACTAAACTAAAGAGCTTCTGTGCAGCAAAGGAAACTATCAAGAACCTCAACAGAGAACCAACAGAATGGGAGAAAATTTTTGCCAACTATTCCTCTAATAGAAGCCTAATATCTAGAATATACAGAGAACTCAAGAAACTCACAGCTAATAAAACAAATAACCCAATCAAAAAATAGGTCAGTGAATTAAATAGACACTTCACAAAAGAAGAAATACAAATGGCCAACAAATGTATGAGGAAATGTTCAACATTATTAGCAATCAGAGAGATGCAAATCAAAACTACTCTGAGATTTCACCTAACCCCAATTAGAATGACAATCATTAAAAACACGAACAACATTTAGTTTTGTTGATCTTCTGTATTGTTTTTTATTCTCTAATTCATTAATTTCCGCTCTGATTTTCATGATTTCCTGTCTTCTCCCGCCTTTGGGGCTAGATTGTTCTTGTTTTTCGAGGGCTTTGAGCTGTGTCATTAGGTTATTTAATTGGTGGTTTTCTGTTCTCCTTATGTGGGCACTCAGTGCTATAAATTTCCCTCTTAGTACTGCCTTCAGGGTGTCCCAGAGGTTTTGATATATTGTATCTCCGTTTTCGTTGGTTTCTAGGAATTTTTTAATTTCTCCCCTTACTTCTTCTATGACTCACTCTTCATTCAGCAGTGTGGTGTTCAGTCTCCATGCACTTACTCAGTTACTTTGGGTCTTCCTGGAGTTTACAGAAGATCAACAAAACTAAAAGCTGGTTCCTTGAAAAAATAAACAAGATAGATAAACCATTGGCCAATCTGACCAAAAGAAAGAGAGAAGCAACCCAAATTCCAAAATAAGAGATGAAAAAGGGGATATTACCACCGACAGTATGGAAATACAGAAGATAGTCAGAAACTATTTTGAAAATCTGTACTCCAACAAAATGGAAGATCTAGAAGAAATTGACAACTTCCTAGACACATACAACCTCCCTAAATTGAGTCAAGAAGATATCGAAAACTTAAACCGACCAATAGCAATCTAAGAAATAGAAACAGCAATAAAGAGTTTATCATCAAACAAAAGCCCAGGACCAGATGGTTTTCCAAGTGAATTTTATAAAACATTTTTAGAAGAGCTAATCCCAATACTCCTCAAGTTATTCCGTGAAATAGAAAGAAACGGGACCCTTCCAAACACATTCTATGAAGCCAACATCACACTAATACCAAAGCCAAATAAAGACAGCTCAAGAAAAGAAAACTATAGGCCTATATCATTGAGGAATTTAGATGTAAAACTGCTAAACAAGATACTAGCAATGCGCATTCAAAACCACATCAAGAAAATTATACACCATGACCAAATCGGATTCATCCCAGGGATGCAAGGCTGGTTCAACATTTGAAAAACAATACAGGTAATTCACCACATAAACAGACTCAAAGACAAAAATCACATGATCATCTCAATTGATGCTGAAAAAACATTTGACAAGATCCAACACACATTCATGCTAGAAGCACTACAGAGAATTGGAATAGAAGGAACATACCTCAAAATCATAGAGGCAATATTCAATAGGCCTACAGCCAGCATCATATTAAATGGAGGAAAAACTGCAAGAGTTCCCACTAAAGACAGGAACAAGACAAGGATGTCCATTATCACCTCTTCTGTTTAATATAGTACTCGAGACTCTAGCCAGAGCAATAAGGCAAGAGAAGGAAATCAAAGGTGTAAAAATAGGGAAAGAACTAAAACTATCCCTTTTTGCAGACGACATGATACTATACTTAGAAGACCCAACAAACTCAACCAAAAAACTTATAGAACTGATCAACAAATTCAGTAAGGTGTCCGGATACAAAAATCAATCTTAAAAAATCAGAAGCCTTTTTATATGCCAACCACAAATCAATCGAAAAAGAAATCCAGAAAGCAATTCCACTCACAATAGCACCCCGAAAAATAAAATACTTAGGGATGAACCTAACCAAGGAGATTAAAGACCTCTATAAGGAAAATTATACAAAGCTGAAGAAAGAAATTGATGAAGAACTTAGGAGATGGAAGGACCTCCCATGCTCTTGGATAGGCAGAATAAATATCATCAAAACGGTCATCCTCCCAAAACTGATCTACAAATTCAATGCAATACTCATGAAATTGCCAAGGACACTCCTCACAGACATAGAAAAATCAGTCCTTAAATTCATCTGGAAAAACAAAAAGCCCAGGATAGCCAAAGTAGTTCTTAGCAATAAAAATCATGCAGGAGGCATCACAATACCTGACTGTAAACTCTACTACAAAGCCACAGTAATAAAAACAGCATGGTATTGGCACAAAAACAGACACATAGGCCAATGGAGCAGAATAGAAGACTCAGAAACAGACCCACAGACTTACAGTCAACTGATTTTTGACAAAGGAGCCAAAAATATACACTGGAAAAAAGATAGCCTCTTTAACAAATGGTGTTGGCAAACCTGGTTAACCATATGCAGGAAAATGGAAATAAACCCCACTTTCTCACCCTGCACAAGAGTCAATTCAAGGTGGATCAAGGACCTGGAAGTAAGACCGGAGACCTTGCAGCTACTTGAAGAGGGCATAGGACCAACACTTGAACATATAGGCACAGGTAAAAACTTTCTCAACAAGACCTCCAAAACACAAGCAGCTCAAAGGAAGATCAATCATGGGATTGTATTAAACTGAAGAGCTTCTGCACAGCAAAGGAAACTATCAAGAATCTCAACAGAGAGCCTACAGAGTGGGAGAAAATTTTTGCCGGTTACACTTCAAATAGAGGTCTAATATCTAGGATATACAAAGAACTCAAGAAAATTACAACTAAGAAAGCAAATAACCCAACCAAAAAATGGGCAAAGGATCTAAATAGACACTTCACAAAAGAAGAAATACAAATGGCCAATAAATGTATGAGGAAATGTTCCACATCATTGGCAATCAGGGAGATGCAAATCAAAACTACCCTGAGATTTCACCTAACTCCAGTCAGAATGGCAATCATAAAAAACATGAACAACACCTGCTGGTGAGGGTGTGGAGAAGTGGGAACCCTTATACATTGTTGGTGGGATTGCAAACTTGTGCAACCACTGTGGAAAACAGTATGGAGGATCCTCAGACAAATGGGAGTGAACCTACCATATGACCCAGCAATACCACTACTGGGTATATACCCAAAAAAATGGAAACAAAATTATCAGACTGATGCATGTGTATCTATGTTTATAGCAGCTCAATTCACAATAGCCAAACTATGGAAGCAGCCAAGATGTCCAACCACAGATGAATGGATTACAAAACTATGGGATATGTACACAATGGAATCTTACTCAGCCATAAAGAAGAACAAAATCATGTTCTTTGCAGGGAAATGGATGCAACTGGAAAACATTATGTTAAGTGAGATTAGTCAGTCACAAAGAGTAAAGAAGCATATGTTCTCCCTAATATGTGGATGCTAGGGAGATGATGGGGCATAGGAGGGTCTCCAGATGAAAAGGAGAGATCCTCGATAAGCAAAGAAGTTGATTTAATTGTAGTGGATGCATGGGGCAGAGGGACACCCTAAGGCACATGAAGTACTTACACAATCATATCAAGGTCACTCATCGAAGTGAACCTGAGGGGGAGGGAGGGGGAGGGGATTGGGATGGGAATTGGGGAAGGGGTCAAATGAGAATTGTTTGCAAATATGTTGTTAACAACTTGTACTTAACAAAGATGTATGCTATATTGCATGAATTACTACAATAAAAAATAAAATAAAATAAAATAAATTTTTAAAAAAACACGAACAACAAATGCTGGCAAGTGTGTGGAGAAGTGGGAACCCTAATACATTGTTGGTGGGATTGCAAATTAATGCAACCACTTTGAAGAACAGTATGAAGGATCCTGAGACAAATGGAAGTAAGCCTACCATATGATCCAGCAATACCACTTCTTGGTATCTACCCAAAAGAGCGGAAACCAAACTACCAGACTAATGCATGTGTATTAGGGAGTTTCCTCCCCTCCACCTCATCAGTTTGGTCACCTTCTTTGCTTATCTAAGGTTTCTCCTTCTTCATCTAGAGTCTCTCTTATGACCCACTTTCTCCTTAGCTTCCGCATATGAAGAAGAGCATATGATTTTTTTATGTTCATAGCTGCACAATTCACAATTGCCAACCTATGGAACCAGCCAAGATGTCCATCAACAGACTAATGAGCTACAAAACTATGGGATATGTACACAATGGCATTTTACTCAGCTATAAAGAAAAACAAAATCATGTCATTTGCAGGAAAATGGAGGGAACTGGAAAACATTATGCTAAGTGAGATTAGTCAGTTCCAAAAAGTTAAAAAAATCATATGCTCTTCTTAATATGCGGAAGCTAAGAAGAAAGTGGGTCATAAGAGAGACTCTAGATGAAGAAGGAGAAACCTTAGATGAGCAAAGAAGGTGACCAAACTGATGAGGTGGAGGGGAGGAAACCCCCTAATACACATGATGTACATTCACAAACATATCAAAGTCAATCACTAAGCTGAACATGAGAAAGAGGGAGGGGGGAGGGAATAGAGTGGGAATTGGGGAAGGGTTAAATGAGTACTATGTGCATGTATGCCGCTACCAGCTTGTACCTCATTAAGATGTATGGTTACAATACACCAATAATAATAATAAAAAAAAAAACTTATCATCACACTGAATTTGGAGTTTGGCTGAAGTTACTGTGTATTCCTTCATACCAGGACTCTTGACTGCATGCCCTTAGAAGGGCATCAGAAGGAGGTCTGGGAATCAGGCACATGAATACACATGTGCACACACACAAGGACATAAACATGGACAGCAATAATTTGTATGCTGTTTTTCCAAATCACCTTTTTTTTTTTTTTTTTGCAGTTCTGGGGATGGAACTCAGGTGCATTCTACCTCTGAGCTATAACCCCAGCCCTGTTTTTTATTCTATTTTTTTTTTTTTTTTCAGTACTGGGGATTGAACTCAGGGGCATTCTACCTCTGAGCTATAACCCCAGCCCTGTTTTTTATTCTTTATTTTGAAACAGGGTCTCACTAAGTTGCAGAGTGCCTCTGAAGCAGCTGAAGTTGACCACAAACCCGGATTCTCCAGTCTCAGCCTCCCAAATGCTGGGATTACAAGTGTGCACCACCACGCCCGGCTTTATTCTTTATTTTGAAACAGGGTCTCACTAAGTTGCAGAGTGTCTTACTAGGTAGCTAAGGCTGGCTGCGAACCCAGATCCTCTGGTCTCAGCCTCCCAAATGCTGGGATTACAAGCGTGTGCCACCATGCCCGGCTTCCGAATCACCTTATTTTTAATGCACACATTATTTTTAATACCGATTACGAGCTGCTTCTAGAGAAAGGCACTGTATACTCATTAGTGTTGTTCTGATATGTCATAATAGATTCCCACTGGTACGGATTTAAAAAAAAATGTGTCCTGCCATTCTGATGATGAGCATCTGTCTTTGTTTACTTCAGGAATGGCTTAAGCTGGAAAATGTCAAAAGAAACTAAGAAGAAATATTAAATATTCTTTGGCTTTACTTTCTGCTGTGTGTGATAGACCAGAAAAGCCCAAGTGCTCTTTGTATGACAACATTCTTGCCAATGGCAGGAAAATAAAGCCAAACATAATGAAGTAATATCATACACTTTTTTGTTCCAAAAATAGAGTAGAGAAGAATTTTTATAAGGAAGAAAGGCTGGAGTTGAAAATGAAAAACTTTACCAAAAGTTGATCTGCCTGGATACAGCAGCCTAGTTTTAAAATAGCAAAAAAAAAAAAAAAGTAACAGGTAAATTCATGGGCCCCAGAAAAGCTCAAGTTTTGGTTTGAGCAAAGAAGTGGACTAAATTAGTGCCTCCATAAAATGAAATTATCTATCCCATGATGGGTGAACTTTAAAAATTAATGTTTTGAGAATGCGATGGCAGAATTGTTAAGCTTCTTTATGCAGCAAGTCAATGTCTTGAAAGATGAATTTGTATTCAGTGAGTCTTTCATCAAATTTCAAATCCACAACATCTTTGGAGTGCTGACACATTTTTCCTTAGGGGGAAAAAAAACTCCTTAGATACTTTGTGAATAGAAAGAACACCTGTGGTGCTTAGGAAGGCATCTTAGAGTTGCCCTGCTTTACAGGTGGAAGTATCTTTGTGCGGTAAGATCTGGCCCACCACAAGCCATCAACTAATGCTAGGACCCTGCCTTTTCAACATGTTTTCTCATGATATGAAAGCAGAATATGAACTTCTGTTTTACAAATCTGCGATACAGAAATATGCAGACAACTTGAAACTCAGCATGACTCTTTTTAAAGTACTTCTGCTCAGACAACTTTCAAATTGAAACATGGGTTCCTATTGAACTGGTACCTGCTGTATCGCCTTGCTGATGATAAAACTCAGTGATGTGAAGCCACCGGAAATGAAAGGACAGAACCCAGGCAGATAGTCTCAACATATCTTGGTGTCCCCTCATCTCAAACCCGTCGTGTCATCCATGAGCGTGAACTAACACTTAACACTGTGTGCTACAATGGGTGGTTGTGAGCCCAGCTTTCCAGGGTCACTATCAAAACAGAAGATTGATGGGAAACAGGAAAATAATGCTGCAATTTCAGATTCTCATTCAAGGCAAAGGGAGAGCTTTGCCATGAAAGTTTGTTTGGGGTACTAGGGATTCAACCAAGGGCCTCACATATGCTAAGCACATGTTCCACCATTGAGCTATATCCCCAACCCCAAATTTTACTTTCTAATTTCATTTACACACCTCAGAATTTTTTCCTTATCCCTATTTTTAAGAATATGGCCTGGAATTAATTTTGCTCACAAAAGTTACTGAAAAGGGCAGGATTCTTTATAAGGCATATATTTTGAGCCAGGCATGGGAGCAAATGCTTGTAATTCCAAGTACTCAGGAGGCTGAGGCAGAAGAATCTCAAGTTCCAGGCCAGCCTGGGCAACTTAGCAAGACCCTATCTCAAAATAAAAAGTAAAAAGGGCAAGGATGCAGCTCACTGATAGAGTGCCCTGGATTCAATCCCCAATATCACACAGGAAAAAAAAAGTTATTTGAGTCAATACAATGATTTCACATAAGATATATGTGAAATCATTGGAAAGAGAAATTATAGAATTTATCTGGGTGTGGAGCCTCACACCTGTAATCCCAGCATTTGGGAGACTGAGACCGGAGGATCCGGGTTCACAGCCAGCCTCAGCTACCTAGTGAGGCACTCTGCAACTTAGTGAGAACCTGTTTCAAAATAAAGAATAAAAAATAGGGCTGGGGGTAAGCTCAGAGGTAGAATGCTCCTGAGTTCAATCCCCAGTACAGCAAAAAAAAAAAAAGAAGAAACTATAGAATTTATCAAATACCCAAAGCCCCCATGATACCAAAAACATTTAAGAATAATTCCATAAAAAATAAGAGTATTTTGAGGGAAAGGCTATCTTTGTAACCTGCCTTCTTTCCACAGCACTGAGGAAAGTGACCACCACAATTAACACATGCTGGTGATACCTCACGATTTTCCCATTTCCTAACGCATATTAACCACTGGAGATGAAGTTGGCTGAATAAAGAGGAATACCTATAGGCTTTAATTTGAAAACTAGGTGCAAATCATTCTTTCTTATCAAGAGAAGGAAGAAAGATTTGACTGGCAGGATATAGAAGAGAAATTTATTTTCCTCAGTTGATACCACAAAATGGTGGAGTAGGATGTTTCTTTGCCTGTAGTTCAGTTTTCTATTGGAGTCATCAAAGTCTGAGCGTTCACCAGTTAATTAACCAACACATCATTCATACGTTGATATTGTTATGGGTGGAAATGGATCCCCCTCAAAATTCAAACGCTGAGATTTTCACCTCAGCCTCTTAGAATGTGACATCATTTGGAGACAGGCTCTTTATACAGGTCACTAAGTTAAAATGAGGTATTTAGGGTGGTACTCATCCTGTATGACTGGTGTCCTAATAAGAGAAGGAAATGTGGACATAAACAGAGACATTGGGAAGACACCAGGAGAGGATCATCATCTGCAAGCCAAAGAGAAAGGGCGTGAAACTGATGTGCCCAACCAGCCGTAAGGAGTCCCCAATTCTGCCAACGCCTTGATCCCAGACTTCCAGCTTCCAAAGCTGTGAGAAATCACTTCTGTTTTTCAAGCCACCCAGGCTGTAGTACTCTGTTACAGCATCCCTAGCAAACTAATACAGATCTACAGGATAAATTCCAGGAAAAGAGGGTGGGTGAGTCCAGGCTAAGGTATGCTGGGCCCAGAAGCCCAATGATTGATTAATCTCTACAGCTACTGCCAGGAGACAGGAGAAAACTCTAAGGACCCGAAAGTCTTTAGCAGCTCTGAGGTTCTAAGTTTTAAGTGCTTTCAATATATGATAATTAGCAAATGTGATGTCTCTGGCATTGGATTCAAGATTCATGTATTTGCTTTATTTTTTAATACATACACAGAATGATCCAGAATGATGAGAAAATATCTTTAAAAAAAAAAATCTCAGTATTAGAGGTAATGGAAAAGAAGGACTTAGAGAAAGGACCCCAGAGGAAGTCTTACCTTACTGGGCCACAGCTGCAAATGCTGACCTGCTTGCTTCCTGCCTCTTGCCCTGAGCTTTTCTGTCCTCACCCCCACCCACTGAGGAGCGCTGGTTTCTCTGGCTCCTCTCTCTGTACTCACTCTGCTGGGAGTTTCATCCACTCTCATGGTTTCTAATATCATCGAAATGGACTCAGATTCCCATGGCCCATCAGACCCAGGTTTAGCTCTATCTTCTGTTTGCCAGTGGGTTATCTGGAAAAAGTTGCTCCGCCTAAGGTCTCAGTGTTTTTAGAGAAAAACAGTATGACCATCACAGGGTATAGTAGAGACCACATGAGAAATTGCCTATCAGCTCTTAGCACAGGTTTGCCCCAGATCAATTATTCAATAAACGAGATTTAAAATAAAAGTAACAGCAACACAACAGACAAGCAAGTGGTGCTTACTACGTACCAAGTGCTTGTCTCAAAGTATTGCCTATGTCAACTCATGTAGTTCAGGTGAAGAAGCAGGCACAGAGGAGGCAGGTGGCCCCAGAACTCATACTCAGGTAATCTGTCTCTAGGATCCACATTCTCAACCTGTCAGCCATACTATGCGTGTCTACGGTTAAACAGTGTGCAGACGCAGCCCTCAGCTCTACCTTGAGCTTCTAAATAATACAACTTCAATTAAAACAAACAAACTTTCCGGATATCCCACTGGCGCCCCAACTGCAACACACTCAAAGTGCTCAAAACAGAGTCCCTTCTCCTCCACCTGTGCTCCTTTTTCCCAAGTGGGTGGGTAGCCCTGACAAGCAACATGGGGTCAGGTTACATTCTTTGCTTTGCCCTCCCAAAATCCAACCAGCCAAATATTGATTCCTATTTTGATCCTTTTCTCCCCACCTTTAATACTTCCCTACTTCAAGACTTCATCCTCTCTGGCCTTGATAATGAAAATAGGCCTCTAATTGTTTTTTCTGCCTCAGGGTTGAAAGATCCAGTTTCTCCTCAATGCATCTCCTCTGCAGATCTAAAATACAAACCTGACCATTGTAATCCTGCTCCAAGGGCTAATTATAGGTTCATTAGCTTCACCCACAAGACCCTGCATAGCTGACACCTGTCTCTCTATAACCTCAACACTCATTTTCCAAGTTCTACATGTCCCTTTTATTTCAACAATTGTCAGTGGCTGGCTGGCGCGCTCTCTCTCTCTCTCTCTCTCTCTCTCTCTCTCTCTCTCTCTCTCTCTCTCCCTCTTTCCCCCGCTCTCACACATACACGCACATACAATAAGATGATTCAGAAATACCCTATTATAATCTAAACTTTTATCCAGCATGTCGATGAAAAACATAAATCATATAGAAGGTATGATCATTTTTCTACCCCACTCATTCCCTTACTGCCAAAATATCTACAAAATTAATATTTTACTTGTAGAAATAAATTATTTAATGGTTTTATAAGAAAAAATGTAAATATCTTTCAAACTTCCAAAATAAACAAAGCCAGCAATATTATTTCTATATACTGTCTGTAGTATCATTATACATGTTTTTTTTTTTTTTCTGAAAGATAAGATGACTGATTTTCTTCTGGAGACAGAAGGTGCTGGCATGTGACTAAGTTATCACTTCTGTTTACTGAAACCCAAAGGCTAGGAGGACAGAGAACCAATCGTAACCTTTGAAGACTTCCTAGAAACTTGACACCATTATCTTACTGCCTCCTGCGGCGGCTCTCCTTGCACAATTTATCTTATTGTGTCATAAATGAGGCTCAGGAAATTCTAAGATAATTCAAACTTTTAGTAACCCAAGTCTCTTCTTTCTTCAATTGTCAGTTTCTCCTTTAGCCCATAAAAGCTGTGTTGAAGGTATAGGTAAACTTAAATGCCTCTTGTCACCTATTCTCTATGGTCTAGCACTCAGAAAATTCCTCAGGAGCAGACAGACACTTATGGTCAGATGCGTTCAGGAGCCGGAAGAGAAAAGAATATGTTGCAGTTCCTTTGCCCTATAATGTTATTTTACCTCAAAGCCTCATGGGGGCAGTATTGTGTAATGGTGGAATACAAGACCTGGGTGGTGGCAGCCACTCACCCAGCTCTTCCTGGTTTTAAGATTTATTAGCTGTGTAATCCAGGACAAATCACTCAATCTAAGACTTAGTTACTTCATCTGGAAAAAAAAAATGAGAAGTGTATGTAAAGCCATAATTAAGCATTTAATAAGAAACAGAAGTTGTTCTTCTTTTTGAGGAATTATAGTGATTGACAATTTCTTCCAGGATAATTCTTGGCATCTCATGGGAACATTTATCACTAATATATTGGTCAGTGAAGTTGATTCTCTCACATTTAGCACTAAAATTTTCCACAGGATACAGAAAGTATGTTTATTTTTTACTCCTCAATTCTCAAAAACATTTGCATACCATATATTACAGTCTTAATGGGCTTTCCCACTTTTACCAAATAATAAGCACAACATAATTATTAAACCCAGAAATCTCTTTTGCTTCTCATCTTTAATTAAAACCTAGAAACAAATAAATAAAATCAGTTTTATTATTTATATTTTAAAAGTTATACAATTATGTATTGACCCAAGTCCATTCTTGTCCCCGTGTCTGCTATTTAGGATTAGCAAATTGGGGTAGAAGTAATCTATTTTGATAAAAATTATATGTTCTAACTACTACTTTGAGGTTTGCTATTGAGTATGTGTTATATTGAAATGACTAAAGGCCAAAGAAGTGAATGAAGTTGTGTTAGCACAATGTTTCAATTCTTATAGAGTCTATCTAACAACACATCAGTCATAAGATGAAACCTCTCTGAAGATACTAATTTTTTTCTGATAAATGATACATACACCTAATATTAGCATATTATATTAGGAATAGTATATTAATAAAATAGCATATTATGTAAGAATTTGCATATTTAGTTAGATTAAACATATTATAGATGCATTTTACTTAATATCCTGTCCTTCAAAGTGAAAATATCAAGCCAATTTTATATTCCAAATGTGAACCTTAAGTCATCTAATATAGGGGAAATTTAGGAAAGTATATAAAGGCTTCAAGTAGATAATGATTGCTACCTATTATGCCCTTACCATTCTTACAACAGCACTGTGTTGACTGGCTTCTGTTTATTTTCTCTAGTCTTCTCAACAGTTGGTTTTCTATAGTTGAGGAAACAAACTCAGAGAGATGAGAGTAACTTGCCCAAGACAACAGCTTCCACACTATGATGAGCTCACTCTCTCCCCTGCATGCTGCTGCCAAGGATTGGGTTTTCTGTGATAAACAGTCCATGAATTTTTGAATTTTTAAAAATGATGCTTTTTCCAAAAAGAGTTATTTAGACTGGGGATGGAGCTCAGTAGTAGAGCACTTGCTTAGCATACTTGAGGCCTTGGGTTTGACTTCCAGAAGCAGGCACACACAAAAAGTTATCCCCCAAAACCTTATAAAATAAGATTCAGTGTATAGATGAATTTGTACTCCTTGTGGCAGATGCACTTTTAAAATATAACGATGGTTATCAAATGCCACATAAGTCATATGCAAGAAAAAAACAAAGTAGCCTTTCTGAAGCTGGACTTTGGTGTGCTGTTTTCATATTATAATCTATTCATATCTGAAAACCATTTCTTAGTTTTCAGTAATAGCAATGGTCTGAAAATATATAATCGGGTAGTCTTTTTGAGAAACAAAATGAAATTTACTCTTTGAAAAAGAAGAGCTTTGTACTGGGCACAGTGGTGCACACCTGTAACCCCAGTACTTGGGAGGCTGAGACAGAAGGATCATAGGCTCAAGGCCAGTAACATAGTGAGACCTTGTTTCAAAATAAAATATAAAAGGGTTAGGGGTATAACTCAGAAGTTGAACACCCCTGGGTTGAATCCCCTAGGACAAAAAAGAAATGAAAATATATATATATACTTGGCAAGAAAGGATACCCTTGCAAACTACGAAAAAAAGTTAGCATTAGTGTTTAAGGACAGTTAGAATGAGATGTCATTTTCATCTATCAAACGGTGACTACAGAATTTTATAAATCCCAGTTGATGAGACAACAACTCTCATTCACCATTAGATCATTAATTGGAATAAAATTTATAGAAGATATTTAGCTGTATCTAAATTGAAATGCCGGTATCCTTCACATCAGCGGTTCCATTTCATCTTGGCAGAAGTGTGTCAAAATATATATGTACATGATATTAACTATGATATTGTTGATACAGAAAAGAATCCTCAGAAAATGATATACCTATCAATAAGAACTTTCTAGAAGCTGTCATGTGGTGGTACAGTAGAGTATGCTGTGGTCACTACAAAGATGTTCTCACATGGACAGATGAAAATAGTGTCATGTGGCAAGATCAAGCTACAGAACTTTGGGCACCATAACCCAATTTGTGTTATGCCCACATATACACACACATCTGCATCCATGTTTTTAGGAAATTATTGGATTTATACACATGAAACTGTAACCAGGAGTTATCACTGGTAGAGGGAGGGGAGGAGACTGTTAGTTTTCCAATTTTCATTGTTTTGTCATGAGCAGTGATATTATATGAATGAAGATTTCAGACTAACATATAAAAGACTATGCAAGTGTTTCAACTAAAAAATATAAAGTTTAAAATACATAAAAGTTTAACCATCATAATTCCTTTTGCAACTCTCAATTCAGTTATTAAATAAAATTTAAACATAAGGAAATGAGTTCTGTAACAAGTTAAACATTTTCCTTTTTTCTCCCAAGAAATTTGATGCTTCAAAGAGTTTAAGATATTAGTGCCTTTCCCTGTACCTTGATTAGAGCATATATAGACAGTACCTTTACTATGCGGCTTCATCTCTTTTCATTTCTAAGAGGAAGTCAGAGGCAATGGAAGAGGAAAGTAATGGTGATGGCAACTGTGCAAGTCAGAACAGGCATTCAAATACAACGGCCCTTGGCTTTAAAAGAGGTTGAAGGTAATTATGTCCTCATCTGACTGACCCTTCCTTCCTTCCTTCCTTCCTTCCTTCCTTCCTTCCTTCCTCCCTCCCTTCCTCTTCCTTCCCTTCTTCCTCTTTTCTTTTCCTGGCACTGGGGATTGAACCCATGATGTTTTCTACCTCCAAGCTATACCCCTAACCCTTTTTTTAAAAAACAGGGTCTCCTCTCTCTAGGTTGCTGAAAGTCTCACGAAGTTGCCAAGGCTGGTCTAGAACCTGCAATCGTCCTGTCTCATCCTCCCAACTACTGGGATTATGGGCATGTATGTGCCACCATACCCAGATTCTTCCTTTCAATCCCGTGCAAATTAGTGTCTTCAGTGGAGCAAGAAAAAAGCAAAGAATTCGGTTCTTTTCCTTTATCTCTCCCCTCCTTTTGTTTTCTTCTTTCTTTGCTTCCTTCTCTCCTGATTATAAGCAGAGAGAACACAGATATTCCTGGGTTCCTCTAATATATTGATAGGCTTTATTGCTGGGGTTTCACTTTTAAAATTGTAAAGACTCCCTGTCAAAATTTAATTTCGTCAAAATGTCAGTATCTTGGGTGAAATGATTGTGTTGCAACAATTCTGGCAGTTTTACTAATGAAACAGATCATGTGAGTCATGTACTCTAAAAAACTGATAGGCAAGCTATTGAGTGCAAAAATACCAATCTTGAACTTGTTATTGAGAATCCATAGAGAATTGTAAGGTTTGTCAAGTTAAATGGGTACCACTGCTTAATGGTATAGTAATTGAGAAAAAGGACTTTTAAAAAAATAACTATTCGGTGAAAGAAAGAACACATTAAAATAAATGTATTGTCCATTTCAGCTAACATGTAAATTCACCACAGAAGAACTTATAGAGAAATGAAATATTAACAAAGAGAAATTACTCTCTTTTTCCATTACTTTGAATCCATCAGGCAAAAATTCAGGAGTAAGATCATTGCCAAACTAGGCATACTGGTGCCCACCTGTAATCTCAGTACTTGGAAGGAGGATCACAGGTTTGATGATAGCCTTAGCAACTTAGGTTCTCAGCAACTTAGTAAGAACCTGCTTCAAAATAAAAAAATAAATAAAAAGTAAAATAGGGCTAGGGGTGTTGCTGAGAGGTAGAATGCCTCTGGGCTCAATTCTTAGTACCCTCCCCCCCCCCACACACACCACACATACACACACACACATACACACACACACACACACACACGCACACTCACATGCACATGTGCATACATATCCACAAATACAAGATCATTGCTAACAGGTACCCAAAGAAACAGAGGAATGACAATGTTTCCAAAATTTTTTGTTTGTTTGTTTTTGTTTTTTACGGTTCTGGGGATTGAACCCAGGGGCATTCTACCTCCGAGCTATACCCCCAGCCCTATTTTTTATTCTTTATTTTTGAAACAGGGTCTCACTAAGTTTCAGAGGGCCTCACTAGGTAGCTGAAGCTGGGCACGAACCTGAATCCTGTGGTCTCAGCCTCCCAAATGCTGGAATTACAAATGTGCACCACCACGCCCGGCTTCCAAAGTTTAAAATAACTTTAAACGAAGTGTTTCAAAATAAATGTTCTTCTGGCAAAGAGAAAATGCATTCACCCGTGGTAACTAACCAACCAAATCAGAAACTAATCAAATTCACTTTTAATCAGTAACAATAATACTAGCCAGTCATTGCAACATTTTCCAACCTCCTATCATGTTATGCTCTAGAATTTCAAGATGCTGGTTGTGCCTTTCCTCAGCTAGCCTGAGAGTGGGGTGGAAATTACAACAGCCCAGAAGTCAGACTCCTTCCTTGCACTGAGAAGTATATGCCAAGTAAATGTCCTCACAGCCCTTAAATGTCTGGTCACAAATGGTGTGACCTGTCTGTCCTCTTCCTCAATGGTAGGTTAGATGCCACCTATCACTATTATTTTGCCAACGTCCAATACATATAAAATTCTTAGAAACTAGCTTTGATTACTGCTTTATTGTTAAATAAAAATCAGCATTTTGGAAATGTTTCTGGATCTGTGGCCTACTCTTGGTTTCGTCTTCCACATCCATATTGGCTATGATTTTCCTATTAGTGATCTTTGGGTCAGCATACTCTTTGCACAAATTAAGAAACCAATGATTAATATTCCTGAATGCAGGCATATCCTATCCAAAGTTCACTGACACTGCTTTTTTTTTTTTTTTTTCCCTCTGTGGTGCCGGGGGATTGAACCCAAGGCCTCATGCATGCTAGTTACATACTCTCTATAGCTAAGCTGGACCCCCAGTCCCTAAAGTTGTTGGTTTGTTTTAAATCAGCTCTCATATGTAATCATTATTGCTTAATAAATATCCTTAAATCATTTGGAGGACAGAGTCTCAGTACATCTACTTTCTTCTATCAATATAGACTATGTTTACAATAAATTCATTGGTTGGCTTTATTTTCTATGCAAGTTTATTTTCAAAAACACAACTGCCCCATACAAGCAGATATTCTCTCAAATATCTTTGGGCCTGAGCCATTTACTCTATTAGGTAGACAAGTTTTCTAAAACACTGTAGAGTTTAGAGATAATCTGTATTCAGCAAACTAATTTTGTGTCATTTTGAAGCCAATTACTCTGTTCCTTTAGTACTCTGTATTTATTAACTGGATGGACTTGTGTTCTTATGGCTCTGCAGTTTTTTTGTTTTTTGTTTTTTGGCTTTTGGGTTTTTTTGGTGATACTGGGGATTGAACTCAGGGGCATTCTACCTCCGAGCTATACCCCCAGCCCTATTTTTTATTCTTTATTTTGAAACCGAGTCTCACTAAGTTGCGGAGGGCCTCACTAGGTAGCTAAGGCTGGCAGGGAACCCAGATCCTCTGGTCTCAGCCTCCCGAATGCTGGGATTACAAGTGTGCGCCACCACACCCGACTTTGGCTCTGCAGTTTTAACACTATATGTTATTCCACATTATGTGGAAATTTTTGTTCCTGGTTCTACTTTCCCTATCACAGGGACCCTATTTAATTCTCTGTGTAACTCAGATACTAGCATGATACCTGCAAAAATACTTGATCAAAATGGAAATAACTTTGCTTTTGCAAACCTAATCATAAACAAAGTTGTGTCTTATATAAAATATTCATGCCAAGTCTATTTTTCCACTTAATGGTCTATTTTACCACCAGTTGTACAGTCAACTCTGCCATGGCAGAAGTATGCCATTTTGACCATCTATCCAACAGCAGCAATATAAAGCATATCCCATAATCAATGAAATGTACCTATCCCCTTTATACCACACTTACTGAATTATTTCCAGGGCCAAACACTTTTCATGTATTATATCATCCAATCTTCTCAAGAACTCTGAAAGTTATATCTTATTGTGATTTATTAAAATGTAAACTGGTCCAGGCTAACTCTCACAGGCTTAAATAGCTAATAAATACTGGAAGCTGGAATTTGCCCTTATAATTGTTCAATTCCAAAATCCTTTCCCTCTCCAATTAATTTTTTGCTTGCTTTTTGTGTGTGTCTTGTTTTGTACTGGGTATTGAACCCAGGGGCATTCTATCTGTGAGATAATTTTTTGTTTTGAAAATGGTCTTCGCTATGTTGCTGAGGCTGGCCTCAAACCTGTAATCCTCCTATCTCAGCCTCCCAAGTACTGGGATTAAAGGAGTGGGCCATCACACCTGGCTCCAATTAGTTCTTTTTTTTTTTTTTTGTGGTACTGGGGATTGAACTCAGGGGCATTCTACCTCTGAGCTATACCCCCAGCCCTATTTTTTATTCTTTATTTTGAAACCGGGTCTCACTAAGTTGTGGAGTGCCTCACTAGGTAGTTGAGGCTGGCCGCAAACCTGGATCCTCCGGGTTCAGCCTCCCAAATGCTGGGATTACAAGCGTGCGCCACCACGCCCGGCTCAATTAGTTCTTTCTAAGTCCTTATCACTGCTCATTCTTTTTTTTTTTTTTAATTGATGCACTGTAATCATACATCTTTGTTGGGTACAAGCTGAAAAAGGCATACATGCACACATTTCTCATTTAACTTTTCCCCAATTCCCACCCCGCTTCCTCGCCCTCCCTTCTTCTCAAGTTTAGTTTAGTGATTGACTTTGATATGTTCATGAAAATACATCATGTGCATTGGGTATCCCCCCTCCCTCATCACCTTCTGTTAAGTCAATTCTTTGCTCACCTAAGGTTTCTCCTTCCTCTGGAGTCCCTCTTATGTCCCCTTTTCTCCCTAGCTTCCACATATTAGGATAGCATACAATTTTTTTACTTTTTGTGACTGACTAATCTCAACATGTTTTCCAGTTCCATCCATTTCCCTACAAATAACATGATTTTGTTCTTCTTTTATGGCTGAATAAAATTCCATTCTCACTGCTCATTCTAACAGCCACTAATGTATTCTAAGTAAACTAATCCATATATAATCTTTTCCAGGTCATTACAAAATTGCTTCTTTTCATAACTAACTTATAAAAATACACTTTGGCAGTAGACTCATAATTGGAGTGGAGAATGAGGGCTACAGCCGAGGAAAAGGACAGGCAGCATTTGTGCACGAGTCCTCAAGTTGAAGTGGTCATGACCATTCCTATGTTTCAAATCTTGTAGTGAGTTCATTTGTTCAACAAACTTTAAGTGGACACTTCCTAAGTCTCCCGTAGTGTTCATGACACTATAGATGTCATTGTAAGCAAAGCAGACCAAATAATCTGTCATGATGCTTATACTATAGCAAGGAGGATGGGCGTGATAGAGAGAATAGACACAAATATCATGCTTGCTGTTTGGGTATAGAAAAGTAGGGCAGGTCTAGAGACATGAAAATGTGTTCATTGTAAGATCCCACTTCTTCTATTGGTTTCCAAAGGCTTTCATCATTAGGCCATTTTCTACTTGACACTACTCATAACTACATTCAATGTTCCATCCTTCTGATGATCCTTCTGTCTCATACTACCTCGCAGATACTTACCCTTTAAGGCAACTCACACATCACCTCTTTCAGGAAGCTCTAAATACATTCTTATTTACATGCTAGAGCAGGCCAAACTTCTCACAGCACTTAAAACACACTATGTTGCCATTTTCCACATTCGATTTCTGTCTTTTGCAAACCTACAAGAAACTCACTGATGTCAAGGAGCATGCTGCTTCACATTGTGTCTGTGACACCTACAACCAAGCCTGGAAGAGAATGAGCACTCAGTAAGTGCTATGTGAAGGGCGAGAGTGACCAAGTAAAATGGATACTTGGTTGAAATAAGGCATTTTAGGCACCAAGATTAAACGTGACAATCAAGAGTGAAAAGAAAACTAGAATGCTTTATAAATGTGAATCCTGAAGACATGTTAAATCATGCACAAAAATAGACAGGATAATCATTTTTTTAAGTTTACCTTTCTATAAAACACAGTTGGAATAAGTTTTCAATATGAAAGAGTTAAAAACCAGAGTTCTATGAGACAGACTGGTGGGCTTGGGATGTTCCAATTTTAAAATATAGAGGCTGTCACCTTAATTTTGTTTAACAAAGTACAAACTACTAGAGATATTCATTTATAGTAACTTGGCTTTATTCAATCTTCACTTAGAAGAAAATTAATCTTCCAAGTGGTATAAGCCTTGCAGCCAGTCTTTGATAGAATATACATTTCAATATATTTTGCTTTTGAAACTCAAAGTTAATTCTTGATTCTTTAAAATAGGATTATTTTTGTGAGGTAATATCCAGTTTTGCATTTCCTAGTTGTCATGAGCCAATAGCAAATATTTTCAATGTTGTGTATACAGGTATAGAGCTAACAGGCATCCAAGGAGGTCTTTCCTAATGGCACATGGAGACACTGTGAAGGATGATGCGATGGAAGACTCAGGGTTACTCATGGTAGTGGCAGGATATGGCTGTTGGGGATTCGGTAACGAGTCTAGAAGGGCGTCTATACAAACATCTCCAGCAATACACACATTGATAGAATGAACGTTTTCTAAATCTTGTCTCTTCTTACAATTCAAGTTGGCATAACAGCTGCATTGAAACTTTTCAGACAATTCCAGCAGGTCGCTAAATGAAGGTTTGCCATTTACTACAAACTTCCCATTTTGGGCCCTCTGAATATTAAAATTATCTGGGTTCAGGTGAAGATAGTCATTTGAATCCCAGTTTTTCCGTGCGCACACTCCTTGGTCCTTGCAAAGCACTTGGCCGCACATTTTGGCTGCTAGGGAGACATTGACTATGTAAGGATTCAGTGTATTCATCATATAATCTTCTAGGCCGAGGCAAGAATTCTGTAAAATTACAAGATTCAGAAGATCAAGGGAGAAATTAATTCATATGTAATTAATTTGCTGCAATAAGCTATTTTATTTGCGGAAATAAGGGCAATGCCAGCTAGATGACCAGAGAACCGAGGGGAATGACTGAGGAAGATTAGAGAAGGAGGGAGGGGGACAAAGTCATAAAGAATGCAATACTAGAAATAATGCTATGAATGTATACAAAATTACCAATTCCAATCTCAAGGACTTGTGGGGTGAGGGTGAGGAAGAGGGGAACCTGGTGGGGAGGACAATAAGGGTAGTGTGCATGCATTTTTCTGACACTCTATACCTCAATATAATGTAAAATTGTAATACCCAATTAAAAATAAGCAATTTTATGTGTTTTTATTGGTGCATTACAATCTCATCATAATGTAAATCATGTTGACAGTGATATACATGCACACAGCACCTGGTACCTTACCCCCGCCTCCCCATTCCTTCCTTCCCAATACAGAGTATTAAGATTGACATTGGTATATTCACATATGTATACATAGTCAATGGTAGCATTTCCATTAATGAACCTCAGTCTTCGCCCTCCCCTTCCCTTAGACCTTCTCTCTGGCTCCACTGAGGTTTCTCCTCCGTTATCTGGAGTCCCTCTGGGGACTCCCTAGCTTGCACATATTAGAGAAAACATATGATCCTTCATTTTCTGGCTAATCTCACTTAACATAATGAAATTTAAAGGAAAAGCAAAACAGACACACCAAGAGGTAGGAAATATTTTATCTTCTTTAGCTTAACAAACAACATTATCCAACTTTTTTGTAACATTTGTCGATTTCACATGCCATTTCATGCCACTGAATAATTGATCAGTTGAGGCTTAACATATCCTATGTTTGATCTTCCTCAATAATTCATAAATTAATCAAGAGATAGGATTATACAGCTGTTAGACTATCTGCACTGGGGTTCATTTGTCCTGATTGGAGTTCCAATTTTACTAATGACCAGATGTATGAACTTAGGGGTCTCCAAAGCCTTCTTAGTTTCCTATGTGGGTTTCTTTGGACTAATTAATTCGTTTATGCTTCAGTTTCATCACCCTTAAAATAAGGCACCTACCTCATAGGTAGTTTGAAGATGAAAAGATACAATGGACATAAAAGCTTAATATAGGGCCTCACATATTTTCAGTTAACCCTCAATAAATTATAAATACATGTAATAAGTTCCACATTTATCAGACAAGTTTAACCAGAATTAAGTTTACAAATTGATGGCTCTAAGTAGATGAATAGATTCAACTAAGTGTATTTTATATTAAAAATTAAGCAGTCCAATTATGTGTGACTGATGACAGCTTTTTTACAAATCCGACAGAGTATGAGTAATGAATAACAGGTGAAATGAGTCACTTTGAGACTGGTATGTCTAAAACCTGGACAATGTCCTCTTAAAGTCATTAAAGACAGTCACTTTCATGTCCACAGTTCCACTGAGGGAGCTGGCCATGCTAGCCCTTCAGTTGACCAAAGGTAGTGATGGTGGTGTGTGGACAGGCAAGTCAAGGAGCTGTGGCTCCTCCTACTTGAACCTATTTTTTGTTACCTTCCTTGAGTTACTATTGTTGGCATAAAATTGCCTCCCAAATATGTCTACATGCTAATCCCCAAGAACCAGAGACAATGTTAGCTTACATGGTAAAAGAAACGTTGTAGATGTGATTGAGAGGATGCACCTGAAGAAGGGGAGGTTATCCTGAATAATCTAGAAGGGCTTAATCTAATTACATGAGTTCTTGAAAGTATGGAAACAATTCCAGCTGAGTTAGAAAGATGAGATAGAAGCCGGGTGTGGTGGTGCACACCTGTAATCCCAGTACTTGGGAGGCTCAGACAGGAGGATTGCTCGTTTGAGAAGAGCCTCAGCAATTTAGTGAGGCCTTCAGCGAATGGAGCCCCTCAACAACTTAGTGAGACTTTGTTTCAAAATAAAAAGTAAAAAGGGCTGGGGTTGTAGTTCAGAAGTAGAATGCCCCTGGTTAATTCTTGGTACAGAAAAGGAAAAAAAAGAAGAGGAGGGGAAAGGAGAGAGGGGAGAATGGAGGGGGAGAGGGGAGAGGGGAAGGAAGGAGAAATAGAAAGATGAGCTATAAGAAGGGGGAGAGTCAATGTATAAGAAGGATTTAAATCACCACTGCTGTGAAGACAGAAGCAGCAGCCCAGGAGCTAAATAATGTAGGAGCCTCTAAAAGATAGAATGGCTGTTAGCCAGCAATCTATAACAGAGACCTCATTGCTACAACTACAAGAAACTGAAAGTCTGCCAACTTCCCAATTGAGCAGGTGAGGAATCGCTCCTAGAAAGGAATACAGCCTGTTGACACCTTCAGTTTAGCTCACTGAGACTACTTTGGACTTCTGGCCTATAGAACAAGAAGATGATAAATTCCCATCATGTAAGCCACTAGCTTTGTTGTAACATTTATGGAATCAATAGGAAACTAATATACCATCTGTCTTCTTACTTCTCCTATGGCTTTGCACAGTTTAGAATAAAATTTAATTTCTTCTCTTAGTTTGCATTCAGTCCTGCATGGTGTGACTCTTCCTTCCTTTTGTACAACTCTTTACACCCACTCTCCTTAAACACAGTAATTGTTTCACTAGCATGCCAGGTTTATCTCAGACCTCACTATTACTCCTGCTTGGAATGCTCTTTCCTCCAATGTTTAACATGGTGAACTCCACCTTGCCATTCAGATGGTGCTTTAATTAGACAGTACCCTTCCTACATACTTTCCCGGTCAACTTGCATGTCTATATTGATTCTCCCTAGAGCATTTATCACATCAAATATTTTTCTCCTTTATGTATTTTTTTCTAAGTACTCGTAAGCTCTACAAGTGCATGGGCTTGTCAATATGCTTCGTCATTTTATTCCTAGTATCAAGGACACTTGAGAATTTAAACCAAGTTCAGGCGACATTGCGGTTGCCTCCTCAAATCCACAAAGGCAAGGGTTAGGCAAAAAGACCAGAAAAAAAGATGAGAGTGATTTGAGAATCTTTAGCCTAAATAAGAAGTAGTCTATGGAAAGATCTAAATCTAACTCTCTGTTAAGGCCTAGTTTGTAGCATTTGTATATGTGTCATGGTGCAAATATTCCTGCTGTGACCAATTTCAAGTTATCAATCTGATACCACCGAATGCAGAATTAGGCCTTGAGTATACCACTGTTACACAGTATGATAGTGTGATGCAAGATAGCAACCATGACATATTATTTCCACTTACACAGATATAATATAAATAACCTCAAAGCATGAATCATCACAAAATAAAGTAAAATAATTTTATATTTTGAGTATTTATTACCTTTGTTTAACATAATTTATTGTATGTTTTCATAATTTAATTTTAATAATGACTATGTTTAACCACTGGCTCACAAAGTTCCTGAATATTTAACCATCAAGTCTCAAAAGCTGGAACTCATAGAGCCAGCTCCATCACAGTACTGGATGCTGTGATAACACAGAATGGAAGGAAATGGTTTACTTGACACTTATTTTAGGTCAGTTCCAAGAACTGCAAGTAAACCTGCAGTAGCCAGTTTCTCAAGTTTTCAATTAGTCAGAGCAAACAGGACAATTGATTATGGGTCTATTGATCACAAATGACAAAGAAAAGGGGAAGTAATAACAAAACAAACAATCATGAATTGAGGGAAGAAGCAGAAATATATAGAACAGTCTATAAAAGGTAATCTTAAGACAGTGTCATTAAATAGAGAATAATGTTTTGGGATTTTTTGTTTATTTGTTATTTGGGATACTGGTAATTGAACCCAGGGGCATTCTTTCTCCAAGCTACACCCCTAGCCTATTTTATTTTTTGTATTTTGAAACAGGGTCTCACTAAGCTGGCCTTGAACCTGAGATCCTCCTGTCTCAGCCTCCCAAGTACTGGGATTATAGGCCTGTGCCACCACACCTGGCGAGAATAGTCATACTAAAATTGAAAGAACATCCCTGAATAATACTGAAGATTATTTGAAGAATCATGGTAAAAGGATTTTAACCTAATATTAAAGTGACAGTAACAAACAAGCATGATTTCACCCGACTAATTGCAGAATGCCTGATTCATTTCTCATCAGAGTAAGAATGGAATTCTCAGTTTTTTTGTTTTGTTTTGTTTAAGGAAAGAGTGTAGAGAATACCTTGAACTGTTCTATTCTAAGTCAATAATATCCATAAAAAAGTAAGTAGTTCATACTATATTTGGGAAAACAACTAACAAAAAAATAGGAATCTACCTAAAAGAATTATAAGATAATTTTCTGACATAGAAAATGTATTATCAAGAGACATATCTTTCCCTGAACTTGCATTTTCTAATATTTCTTTTCTTTCTTTCTTTCTGTCTTTTTTTTTTTTTTTTTTTTTTTTTTTTGGAGATCAAACCAAAGACGACATAATTATACAAAACTGGCAGAAGGGCTGAAACTTAAATGAAAGAATTTCAAAAATGTGACTGTACTTTGAAATGCAGTAAGAATATGGCTCTTCTACCTAAAGGACAAGAGACAGATAAAATCCTTCTTCTCTCCTTGCCTGAGAGCATAAATTCTACTCTCTACAGGTCTTAGGACAGGACCCCTGAGCCATGAGCTACATTCTACATTCTCTATGTCAAATTCATCGCTAGTATTTCTATATCCATCAGAGAAGGAAAAGTTCAGTTCCAATTTAGCAGTGCCCATATATAGGCAGCTTGACTCTTCCACTGAGTCAAGAAGATTGAAGGATATGAAGGATTAAACAAGAATGAAAATTAAGATGCCTACCTTCTAAAACCAAACTCTGTATCAGAAGACTGAGACTGTAGTCTTATTTTTGCACTTACAAGCTATGTAGTCTAGAGAATTTAAGTTAATCTGCCTGAATTTCTGATTCCTCAATGGAAAACAGGTACAATATTTTCTGCCTTAAAAGCTAACCAAATAAATGCAGGATATTTTGACTCAGCAAATATTAACCAAGTACCCAGGACTGTGTTCTAAGCATAGTACTTATTTTCTTACTTAACACTAAAATAATTCTCAAAAACCTGACAATAGAAACATTTTCTATCTTATCAATTCGACTTACCACACTCCGTGCTAAACTAAGAGTTCCCCATACTACAACTCCAGAGGCACCCAGAGCAACAGTTTCACCGATGGTATGCACAAGGTCAACCTGACAAATGTGATATAAAGAGTCAGCAGATAGTGACAAAACCAAAGTGCTAAATATAGGATAGTGACATCAAAGCTAAGCAGGCTAATCCAGTAATAATAATATAAACATTTCTCTACTATATAAATATTTCTCCACTACTTATATCTTTTATACAGCTATTTCCTTGATATAAAAACAGGACTGTTACTGTTTTCTTTATATTGACACAAGAGGAGGTCCATGAAAGAACTAATACGTTATCTATATTCTCTAATTCTTCATGGTTGCTAAGAGATCATATGATAACATTAAAAATCCAAAATATTCTTAGTGTGTTTTTAGATGATAACACAGAACAACTCCTGCGCACATTTCTGTGTGATATTAATAGCTAAATTTCACCTCCTTCAAAAATAATATAAATTTCACTGCACACTATCTGTGGGCACTATTTAGAGCCGTCATGCTTTGATTTACTTACTAGAGAAAGGAATGTCATAATTTCATCAGTAAAAACCAAGCGGGTATACACATAAACCGGAAGTGGGCTTCTCGAATTAATCACGTTAGATACCCTAATAGCTTCCTGTACACGATTACGGACAAAGAGTGCAGCCTGATAATTAGATCCTAAATCTTTCTTCAAATAAATGGATGGGAAAAGGGCCGTGCTTTCCTCCCATATCCACTGGAGCTTGTCATTTCTTTTCTTTTCTATATCAGGACAATGTCCAGTGTAATTTGGTTTGTAGTTGTTATGGTTGTAACAATCAGGAAAAAGGTAAAAACCCCATAATCGATTTGGCCGAAGTGATTTTCCCAGTTGTAAAGTTGATAGCATGAAATTCTTTCCTGCCTTCTCAAACTCTTGTTCAGCTATTTTGGTGGCTTCCGTGAGATTGAGTTGCGGATTTTGTTGAGTAACCAAATCAATAGACAATGATCTGTAAATGTTCTTAGGTCTCCAGTTTCTTGCCCAGATGGGCCTCCATTCTTCCCAATCAATGACCGCCAAGCCCACATTGTCTTGGGGTATGTAATATGTAATGTCTTTCTCAGCTTGGGCAAGGTGCTTTTGTAGATCCCCCAGCTGGGGGATTCCTCCATACACACTTGTATTTGTGCTATCTATGTGAGGATAGTAGCCAAGTCTATCAACATAAAATATTGTAACACCTTTCCCTGTGGCATCTTTTCGGGGGCTTCCTACTAGAGAGTAGATGCTCATGTCTAGCGGCTGATCAAGCGTTCCAAGGCAATGTTCAGTTGGAGCATTCCAGACCCAGAGTAAAGGCACATCTGGGAGAAGAGGGGGGGCCCTGAAATCCAGAGTCAAGCAGCATGGAATTAAAAGAAAGAGGAGCACTGCCTGGGATGCTTCATTGCACTCAAAGCTCTCAAAGAAGAGGTGCTTACAACTTAGTACTCCCATCTCAATGAGTAGCGTCTATGAAAAACATTTATGTCTTCTTATACACTTTAGTTTATCTGCTACTTGATGCAAGATATGATCACAGAAGAACTACAGTGGAATGAGGCCACTTTGATGGTAGATATAATAGTATATGTTTAAGTATTCTTCTTATTTCATGTCAGAAATATTTTGCAAGCTGAATCATTTATAACTGAAAAAAAGAAATATGGAATATACTGTTAACATGCATTACAGTATTCAAGATTATAAGCTTTACCAAGTTCTCAACTTTATGTTAAGAGTTTAATCCAATTTTAAAAGATAGAAGACCTACTATTGTGTTTAAATCAATAAAATTATTTTCTCTTTATTTATAATAGTTATTTATTATAAGTATTTTAAGTATTTACAATAGTCATTTGTATTATAATCTACATTTATAACACTCTGTATTCTTTATCTAAAGAATATATATGTATGATACTTCATCATACATACATATATGTAATATTATACATTCATGTAATTTCCATGATATATATAATAAAAAATTCTATAATAATATTTGTCTCATCTTCCCAAACCATTACCTAACTATAGAAAGTTTAAAGTAACTATTTTTCCTTTTTGGCTTCCAGATGTGCAGAATGCTGGATTAATTGGTGTCTTAGCAAAGGCCTACTGAATGAAAATAGATGCCAAGTCAAACATCAATCTGATTTATTGCTTCTTGAAAGGCCACTTTATAGTGGCTTGCCAAATGCTGAAAAGGAACTCTTACAGAATTACAGGGTTTTATGTTTGCATTATTCTTTTCTGTTCTTCTTCTTCTGCTACTGCTGCTTCACTTTTTCTAAAGAGGACAGTACAGGAGAAGGGAAAATTGACTTTTGCCAGAGGTAGTAAGTCAAAAGTGTGCTTGAAATTATTGAATTAACAAAAGACTCCTAACAAGTAAAAATTTTAAGTGACCTTTGGAACACCAATGGATCAAAATCTTGCAGTAATATACTCATGTTTAAAGTTAACAAGACTTTTTTTTTTTTTTTACTTTAGCTTTTTTTTTTTTTTTTTTTTTTTTTTTTTTTTTTTTTTTTTTTTTTTTTTTTTTTTTTTTTTTTGCAGTACTGGGGATTGAACTCAGGGGCATTCTACCTCTGAGCTATATCCCCAGCCCTATTTTTTATTCTTTATTTTGAAACCGAGTCTCACTAAGTAGCGGAGTGTCTCACTAGGTAGCTGAGGCTGGCCGCAAACCCAGATCCTCCGGTCTCAGCCTCCCGAATGCTGGGATTACAAGCGTGCGCCACCACGCCGGGCTCTACTTTAGCTTTTACTTAAAGAATTGGCTTTACCCTAGTTTAATAACAGTAAGATAGGAATGTTGGCCTTTTAAGAGTGTTGAATAATCAAGAATGCGTGGTCAATTCGGATTGACATAAAGTGAAGTGCTATATAGTAAGTTCTGTGGTAAATTATATGGTCTGATCCAAGGACAAGAAATCAGATAATTTATTATTCAGCGCTAAGAATGTGCAAAAGTAAGAAGACATAGATTTTGTTTTGTTTTGTTTTAGAATAACATTTTAGTTTTAGAAGGAATCTTGTATCTTTCTTTTAATTAGATTACTATTACACTGCTCTGTGAAGGAGCAATGAGTTGTTGAGAGCAATAAGAATGTTGTCTTTAGCAGAACAAATTACCAGTTTCATTCTCTAAAAAGAACCCCATAGTCAATAAAAACTGAAATCCTAAGATCCATTATTAGTGTCATGTCTTAGTGATTTTCTTTCTCCTCATGTTTAGAACAGGTAAAGTCCCTAAAAAGCTTCATTGTTTAAACCTTAATGAAGTTCCATATTCAGAATAAAGATTCAGAAAATATTCATCTAAGGTTATATTAGGGGAAAACTAATTCCCTTCAATTATTAGCTACCAATACTAATGGAGGATTGGATCGGAGGGGTTATGAGAAGAAACTGGAATGAATGATTAGCTTTCTCTGTCTCAAAGAAGGAATAGGCTAAGCTTATCGATATATGTATGATACATATACGAATGAAATTAACATTCAAATATAAACTGTATAGAATTATTTTATATAAGAAAATATGCCCTTTTAGGACAGAATGAACCTATTTATAAGATCTCTACCCACAAAAATCTTTAAAAAAAAAGATGAACATTTCTATTCTTGAAAATTGGATGAAAAATCTCTTCTTCAGTGTAAAACTTCAAGCTTTCAAGGACCAAATTCTAAGGGGAAACCTAGAAGTTATAAGAAAGCATCTTCCTTTTATATAAAGTATCTGGTAGAAACTTCATCTCCTTGGAAAACCTTGACGAATTAACCCCAGATAACATCTGGCCTAATTCAAAATGCTTCAAAATCTCAAACTTTTTGAGCACCAACATCAAGCCACGGAAGAAAATTACACATCTTCAAACTTTATTTCATGAACAAAATTATTTAAGATAGGGGATGGAGATGTAGCTTTGTAGTAGAGTGCTTGCCTGGCATTTGTGAAGCCCTAGGTTCAATCCCCAACACTGCAAAAAATACAGAAAGAAAATAATTGGGAGCTGGAATTGTAGCTCATTGCTAGGACACTCACCTAGCATGTATGAGGCCTTCAGGCCATGAGCACAAAGTGTATATGAAACATAGATGAATTTCATGCTTCTTGGGTCCCATCCCCAAGATATCTTATTATGTATATGCAAATACTCCAAAACTAAAAAAAAAAAAAAAAAAAAAAAAAAATCTGAAACCTGAAACACTCTTGTCCCATGCATTTTGGCTAAGGGATACTCAACATTATTCCTAAGATCTATACTCAATTTATATTAAAGTCATATCATAAGTACCCTCCTTGCCTGTTGTAAGGATAACTGTTTCTTAAAGCACTCCAGCTAAGTCCTGATATTGCCCTTGCCCTCAACAATGGTTATTCAGCAGCCTGTTTTCAAAGTCCAGCCAGCCACCCCTCCTGTCTTCAGTGGTATCGAGGCAAGTCATAGACTGTTCTCCATGTCTTCTCAGAGCATTGGCAAGTCAATTGCATCCTTTAAGTTTATTTTAAAAATAGATTTATAACCTTAGGAACCAAATACATATAAAATCCTATTTAAATTACATTTAAAATGCTATTTAAACTCTTACTCTTGTAAAGGAATTTTATCTCTGTAACTCATGCAAGCTAAACCCTTTGAACTAGGAATCCCTTGTCTCATAAAGTCCGAAATAATTTTTAATAAATACTATACAGCTATATGTAGATAATTACATATGTAGTATTCATTACTATATGTTGTGAATCTACAAAATGAGAAATATAAAAAAGTAACTTCAATAGTCAATGATGAAAAATGCTTCAATACCATATTTCAGCCTGAGCGAATTTATGCAGCTATCATAACCAATTATAAAGATAGTGAAGCAGCTTGTAAAAATGTTTGCTTAAAATATTATGTGAATTAAAGTACAAATACACCTGCTATAGCTGAGATAAATATGTAAACAAAAGCTTAAGAAATTAAAGAAAATTTAGGACTATAAAAGAACATTTATAATTTTTGAGAATCCATTATATATTTTTGATCTAATCTTCTTTCATCCAACTATCATATACTTTCTCAAATAAGAATTGGAAGCAAATGCTAAAAAGTGGTTTGCAAAAACAGATTTGAAACTGCTTCTCTTCACCAGGGAAAAGAAAATGACCACAAACATCCCTACTCTTTACTCATCAGAAGGCTTCTAAAAGGGGTCCTTGTTTCAACTTTTGGAAGATGAGTTTGTGATTTTTTTTTTCAAATAAATTGCATCATGTTTATTTAAGGTACCCAACATGATGATATGGGAAGGTTTGAGTTTTTGAGGAAAGGGGAAGAAAAGAGGAGGAGTAAAGAACAAACAAAAGGAGTCAAATCTCAATTCTTTTCTCTTTTCCGTAACAAATTATTTTTGTCTGTATTAAGTATTTTCTCTTTAGAGAACAATGATTAAAAGATACAGAAGTCTGTCTGGCCACTGTCTCCAGAACCTATCCTTTTGGTGTACTCAGTCTATGCATCTTATTATCTTGGTGGAATTAAGAACTGAATGCAGATACAACCTTCCTACCATTGAAATTGTTGCACACTTCAAAAACAATTATAACAAGAGAAAAATGTTCAGAAATATGGGCAAATATTAATAAAGGCTAAATTATAACTTTAGTGAAAATGAACTATAAGGTTACTAAAGCAAGGGAAGGACAAAAGAGAGAGTCCCAAGGTGTAAGATATTCCAAGTAACTTCCTCAGTCTCCATTACCCTACTGAACATGACAATAGCATAGCTACAATGCTGAATAAACAGCTTATAGCTTTAGCAAGCCTCTGCCTACTGAAGGCCATTTTGAGGATGTAAATTATCTCTACAAGTGTTGTGAGAATTGTTCTTTAAAATGAAAAACAAAACAAAATTCCTTGTGAGCAGCAGGCCTCAAGTTAATTGTCCTTGTATACTAATCATATTTGGTACAAAGTACTTAGTTCATAATTTCAACACAAAGATTGACATTGAACTCCAGCTACAAGTGAAAGGAAAACCAAGCTATGCATTTTGAATTAACTTTTAAGAAATCACCAGCAAAGCAAAAGCAGAAAATGTGCATGTTCTTCTCTTAAAGCAAAAAATGATATGTGTTTTGAGCAAAGAAAGAAAGAAGTTTCTGGGAAACTTCTTAAACTATAGTATCTTATAAATAACTTGGCCAGACATAGATATCATAAACTTAAATCAACAAGGGAAGTTAGTCGCATTGGAGGAAGCATCTCATAGACTCCTTTTTCCTTCCCTAGTTCCTTTATTCTTATTCTTGCTCTTCCTTGGTTCCTTTTCTCCTTGTCTGAACTTTCTAAGTATCTTCCCAAATATGTTTTAAATGGCTGAAGATCCTCAAACTAAAGAAATTGTTGGTCCTTAATCTGTGTTGCCACTGCCCGACACAACTAAGTGCCAGAAAAACTACTCACAAAATTAAGGAAGTAGACTTAAAAACATGGCACCTTACAGAACCTCTCATAATTTTTCAGAGACTCTACCTGATATTCCCTCCTAGGCAATGATGCAGTAGAAAGAAAAAAAGACAACTTACTTATGACATAAAAATGACAGTTTTCCTCTAAGATGTCAGGAGATCAGAGGTTGCTCCAATCTCTTAGCTATGCTAACAGTATTTAACCTGTTAGGCCAGAAAAGGCAGCCCTTTGCCCAGCCAATTAGAGAAAGACTTAGTCTTTTGCAATGTTACTTTATGATGGGTAGGGAAACCTGTGTTCCTGTGCCTGGTGGTGAGTGTGTGTGTGTGTGCGCGCACCCGTGTGTGTGCGTGTGCGTGTGTGTGTGTGTGTGTGTGTGCACGTGCGCATGTGGTATTTAAGTTGCAGCAAATTCAAGTGCCTGTGGCAGAAAAGATTAGCAGGGATGGTAAATTAACATAAGAATTTTTTTTTTATCAGCATTTTGAAATGAGTTTAAGAACCCAGTAGTAAAACAGGCCACCAATGCAGTTGTTTTGATTACTAAGCACTTTGTTAATGACAGATTTCTGAAGAGTAATACAGGTGAAGAATAAAGCTTAAGACACTGTTGGTTTTTTTAAAGTACAGCATTTACTGTTAAAGTGAAAATTTTTCTCCTAAGAAAAATAAATTAGAATATTTTCAAGATGATAAAGAAAGCCATACTTGACATGTCACAGGAAAATATTAGTTTTCTGAATTCTACTTCTTTTTTCTTTTTAACACGGGAAGGAAGAAGGGAAAAAAAAGAAAAGAGTCAAATAAATAAAAAATCCCTCAAAAGCACCTTTCAAAGTCAAATTTCATTTAATTATTATGGTGGAACATAGAGCATAATTCACATATATTCAATTCATGGAATAAGTTTATCCAATTACACTATGATATGATTAGGGAATATTATACCTGAGAAGCTAGAAAACCACAGTCTGACTAATTATTATTTCTAAAAATTGAGTTTTTAAGCAAATTATATTGATATGTTATAAAAATACCCATATCTTGGTTCTTAAAAATGAATGAGAGGTCAATATCAAGGGTGCTTTGTAGAAAATAAGAAAGTAATTAATCAGCCGGGCATGGTGGCACCCGCT
Organism: Graphiurus murinus; assembly: GCA_004027655.1. Lineage (NCBI taxonomy): Eukaryota > Metazoa > Chordata > Mammalia > Rodentia > Gliridae > Graphiurus > Graphiurus murinus. The sequence continues at coordinate 66,926 of PVLC010005972.1, forward strand.
TGTAATCCCAGCATTTGGGAGGCTGAGACCGGAGGATCCGGGTTCGAGGCCAGCCTCAGCTACCTAGTGAGGCACTCTGCAACTTAGTGAGACCCTGTTTCAAAAATAAAGAATAAAAAATAGGGCTGAGGGTATATCTCTGAGGTAGAATGCCCCTGAGTTGAATCCCCAGTACCAAAAAAAAAAAAAAAGAAAGTAATTAATCATATTCTTGAAAGAGAATTCTTTTGGACAGTCTATGTCCAAAATATCTCAGTAGACCTCAGAGCTCATGAAAGACAGCATATAATGTGCACTTAATTATAGGATTAGGTCATTGTTCAGCATTCAGGGCCACTGAATTGATACTCAATAGATACATAGTAAATGAGTGTAGTAAATAAATGAACTTGATGAACTTTGAATTTCAATAAACCCAATATTATAGCTAATGGCAGCACTATAAAATGAAGTTCGAACAAAAACTGAAGCACACCAGTTGGAAGCCATAGATCTGTCAAAACCAGACAACAACAAAATAGAGCTGAATAGTAATTAAAATGATAAAAGCAGATTTTAGCCAGAAGAAAACATTACAATAGTGAAATTGAAACCTCAGTTTGTAACCGGGTGAACCAGTTCTTTGTATACTTCCAAATATAAGGAAAGGCAGGACTTTATGCCCAAGGAGCAATGGGGAGTGGTCAGCACAGAAGGTTACTCAAATGAAATATCCAGAGCCAGGCACGGTGGTACATGCCTGTAATACCATTACTTGGGAAACAGAGACAGGAGGATTGCAGGTTCGAGACCAGCCTCAGCAATTTAAGCAATTTAGCAAGACCCTGATTCAAAATAAACAGAGCTGAGGGCGCAGTTTGGAGGTAGAATGTCCCTGAATTTAATCCCTAGTACAAAATAATAATAATAATAATAATAATAATAATAATAATAATAAAAATAATAATAATAATAATAATAGAAGATGAAAAAGAAAAAGAATGAAATAAATATCATGGATAAGTGAGGGTTCTGCCTAAACTGCCCTAACAGGATTTTTGCCACAAACAGGCCAGTGTGATCAGCTATCACTTGGGGGATCCTGAAGATGAGAAAGCCACCCTTAGAAGCCTATGATCTGATATGGAGAATGGGGGACTTGCTAAACTGACATGGCAGGATCTGGACTCTACAGAAGGACACAAAAACCAGGTGTTTGAGAACTAAAAGAATGGAAGATGAACCTGATTAGAGTTCTGCCAAGGAAAGAATTAACATCAGTCCTCCCTCTTTTGTGTGCTAAATGACTCAATTAGTTAATGAACTGAATAAACTTGATGCACTTTGGATTCCAGAAAACTCAAAATTATAGTCATGATGACACTTCAAAAGGAAGAAGTTCAAACAAAAATTGAAGCATATTATCCAGAAGCCATAGAGTTCCAGCACTATTCAGAAGATAAGTATGTCTTCCATAGCCAAGCATAAGACTGACACACCCAGACATGACTGAACCCAAGTAATTGAGTGAAGACTCCAAGGTTCACTTGAATTCATGATGCTAATTATAAACATAATAGCTTATCTGTGCTCTCTGCAATGCCACTTACTGAACTTGAGGTTAAGCTCAGTGGTGCCTGACTTGCTCAGTCAACCCAGCATCCTACCATCAAAAACCTAAGACCAGTCCCTACGTCTGTGATTACGGTGGTTCAGCCACCCAGCCCTAGTAGGCAAAAGAGTTTAGCATCAAATTAAACCAAAGATTAAGAAGAAGAATGAACACTAGTGAAGTTCACAAAAGTATAAAGGCCAAAACATGGGCACTGAGTGGGCAATTTTGTTATTGGTAACTGCTCTTTCTCTTCCCTTCACTAGTCACATGACATTTGCCTTTTTTTATTTCTCAGAATACCAAGTCAGAGCCACCAAATCTACATATGAAATTATATCAAAGATACAGATGGCCACTATAGTCAAATAGAAAACACCTGTTCATAAACTTCCCTTGTCTTATCTCCTCAAATGTCACTGAACGCATTAACCAATGCCGAAGGTAAATGCTATTCAAGAAAAATATGAGCTCACCTTCAGAGGATAAGGCAATAGGTGTTTTCATTTTTAAATAAGATAACTGGAAACCAAAAGCTACCAGTAGCTAAATGGAGCACGTGAGTTTTTTCCTAGGAAAGAGGACTAGTTCAAAGTCTGACAGTTCTAACTACTTTATTATTAGTTTTAAAAAGCCATGTTAGAACATTTACCTTAAGCATGCATATTTTGTGAAAGCAGAACTATGAAGTCCTAAAGAACCAAATGTCTTCTCAGCATATCCAACTCCTTCTCCACTTCTGAGGAATGTGTGTAGACTAAGTCTAAGCCAGCTTTGCAATCAGAATCTAAAGAAAAATAAAAATCCAATGTCAGGCATGGTGACACACACTTGCAATCCCAGTACTTGGGAGGCTAAGACAGGAGGATCTCGGGTTTGAGACCAGCCTCAGCAAATTAGTTTTTCTCTTTCTCCACTTTCACTGAATTATTTTTACTCTCCTGCCAAAGCACAAGTTCATATATTGGATGAAACATAGCTTATCATGTCTGGTACAGTCTGTTTGGGCTATTATAATAAAACACCATTGACTGGGTAACTCATAAACAACAGATATTTATTTCTTACATTTGTAGAGGGTAGGAATTACCAGGTTGAGGAGCTGGCTAATTTGATGTCTGCCAGTTTATCACAATGGATGTTACAAAAGACACAGATGAAAAGATTAATAGGGTGAAGTATGGAAGAAGGAATGTGGAGCTTCTACACCCTCTCCAGGCACACTGCCCTCCAGGAAATTGCATGTGTTCAGTTACCCAGAAACTCCCCAAACCCTGTTCTTAAGGGTTTTTACAGGGACTTCATTGCATACACATAAATGAAGCATGGAAAACTATGCTAAAATGTGATTGGACAAAGAGGATATGATCTAATGTCAATAAACTGGGCGAGGAAACCAAAGGAAGGCTTGTCTTATACTTCCTAGTCTCTTGACAGCCTTCCTCCATGCTATGGGACTGGACCCCTGTGGCAACAGGAGAGCCTTGGGACCTACCCTTCGACAAGGGTAAGTCAGAGACAAGGGCAGGACTGCCAGTTGAAGGACAAAAGTCAGGGGACAAATAGCATTTTTATGTCCTTCCTTGGGGAAGAGAAATTCTATTCCCATGGCTTGTCTTGGGCAGGGAGTTAATAGTCAGAAACTGTGGCTGAAAACCATGATTTTTATATCAAAATATGTGATGGGAGCACACACCGGTGAGCACTAACAGCCTAAAATGCATGTTTTTACTGTAGAATGAATCAAATAACTTTACTATTGAGAAACTTTGGACTCTGACACACCTGGATTTTGAATCCCCAAAGCATTCACTTTTCTAGTTAACTGATTTTAGGCAAGTTACGTAATCTCTTTAATTTAATCTCTTCAACAGCTAGAAGAGAATTCTTACCTGCCTGAAGATTCCTTAAGTAGTGTCTATAAATGTCTAAACTGCTGGAATGAGTAAGTTAATTCTCTAGATTCAGACCAACATGCATAGAATCTGGATGAATCTCCTGTGACCTTGCCAAAACTATTTAATGTCACTTTAGGATTTTCCATTTGCTTGCTTGCTTGCTTGCTTGCTTTTTTAACTGCAAAATGTAGATAATAAAGCAAATATCGAAGAGATCTGATGTGAAATTATTGCAAAATATACATAAAACACTTAGCACAGAACTGTGAAGGGGTTTAGAGCATGCTGCCCCAAAATATGCTACTGTTCACATTGGCTATTTTGAACTAAAGATGATTGAGCAGCAGCAGATGTAGGAAGAATTCTTTGATCTCCCCCAATGCAGAACATTTCTCATGTACAAGTTACTCTCCCTTCACTAAGGAGAGAGCATTCTTATCAGTGGATAATGGGACTGGATGCTGAAATAGATCCTCACAAACAAATCTAATAAAACAGATTTTATCTTCTACTGATTTCTCCCATACATCTGGACACTTTCCAACACATTTTAATTAGTCCCCTTACCAGATTAAATTCCTTTTCTTTTGCTTTGTCACTTCACAGTTTATTATCCTTTGTTGTACGTTATTGGTCCTAATTATTTCTTTGAATCTTCATTTTATGTATGTATGCATGTATGTATATACATATGTGTGTATATATGTATGGACTTATGTATGTATGCAAGTGTGTGTGTATTGCTTTCCTCCTGTTAACCTGTCTTTTGTCAGTTCAATTCATAGGCTCCCACTACAGAACTTCAGAGAGCAGGGAAAAGTTACTCTTCTTTTCCTTTGGTTCCCAAGGTGAGATTAGGATATCATTGGCTGGAACACCCTGCTTACTTCGGTAGCTGCAGCTGAGGTCTTGGGAACAGCCGACAGAGACAGCAAAAGGTAGAATTCTTACCACATTGAACCTAAGCTCTTACTATAGTGTGGCAGCACACTAGACAAAAGGAAAACTGCCCCTGTTCACAATATTCCAGATATGCTTTTGGAGTCTGCCATGCTGCTGCCACCATCTAGAAATCCTGTAGATTCTTCTTCTCTTCTAATACTCCTTTGCCAATGGGCATATAATTTCTATCCTATTACAAGATATTCATTTCCCTGCTAAAATTGCTATGCATTCACTGTTCAGCACATACTTAGGGCACAGAAAACATGTCTCTTGAGAACAAAAGGGCTAACATGGTTGCTAAATATGCAGTTGAAAATGAACCCCTCCCATTCTTTCTCCATACAATGTATAAACTGACTTTTATTCCTGACTGATATTATTAACAATCAGGCAACATAAAAAAAAATGAACACATATGGTGTCACACAATTACCAGATGGTTTATATATTGGACCAAACAGATTTTCTGCTGTCTACTTCCTTTCGATCCTTTGATTTGCACTTATCTCCCACCAGATAAGATATTCATGTAGTTGGGGGAAGGGGAGTTAAAGGTCCAAAAGACAATTGGTTTTGCTCTATCATTCACAAAATTTCTGATCATTATTTCCTAACATAATACTTGTAAATTTCACTAAATTTCTGGGAGCAACCAACCTCTATGAAGGAATCCCCCAAGGTACATACTGCCCTTATGATACATAGCATGGATTTTGTAGCTTTACCTCCAATCTTTGGCTATTCTCACTGTTTGATTTTTGTATGCATGTTTAGTAGACAGACTGAATATTACTGACTAGATGTGTTGACACCATGACAGTGGCAAAAAATTCAGTGTTCATTATCGGGCGCCCCAGGCTGAACCTTCAGCCATGAGGCCCCAATAAAAGACGCCGGCTAAAAGCTGCTGGTTCGAACCTCTTTTATTATCTCTCTCTCTTTTCTGGGATCAAAGGTTTTACACACACGATAACAAACACAGTGCTGAGGTCGTCTTTCCAAATAGTGCTTTTCCTACAGACTTCCAATAACCCCTCTC